>OY998172.1:62301822-62531822 GCA_963921995.1 Oxystoma pomonae
ACGTCGCCCAACTTAACGTTAGTTTACGTCGCTGATAAGTAGCGAGTATCACCAACATTTGACTACATCAGTTTTGGTAAGCATCGACGTCACAACTGATGCACTAGTTGTTGGCGACGTCAGGTCTTAGTAAAAAATACGTTGTTTGATGGACAAACCAACTGCCGACCTAAATTAGTCGGTAGTCAGAAAAATACTGCTTGGGTAAAGGTTACCACTGGCACTAATTAGCATCGAACAGTGACTACCTTTACCGTTAAAAAGACAACCAACCACACTTGATGTGATTCTGTGTTGGAAGATTTTTAGGTTAAAGTTTGTTTTCTTTTGCAAAAATTTTATGTATTTCGATTTAATTTTTTGTTACTCGTGTTTATAGTAGTAGTGGGGTGCCTTTTTTACAGTTTTTTTTTTGGTAAACAGTGAGTAAGTAGAAATAGTTTGCAGAGGTTCGTTTTCTACTATTACTCGACCAACGATATCTTGCAAAATCATTTGCCTGACTCCCAGTCCTGTCGCTAAATTAATATTTTCCTCCATGATATAAGCAAATAAAAAAAGACTTGAGAAAAAAAAACAACAAAAGTCAATAAAATAGTAAGGTTATGTTTACCGCCAAACGATTGACTACGTTCAAAAGCTCTATTTTTAACCTCTTAGAGTTACCTTTCCCAGAAAACATAAATCGTCGGCATTGAATCGGGCCAATGTCGACAACGCCGGCAGTGTGCCGGCATCGGCGACTACACTCTGGCCCGATGTTGGTCAGATGGCGATTTTCAGTTTTCGGTCAATAATCGGCAACTGACGGAGGTCCACATTGCTACAGTCGACTTTATGCCGACACCACTTTAGGACCGCCGATGGTCCGATTGGAGCAACTGACGTTAGCCCGATTTACTATAGTCGACATTATGCCAACGCAAACCTTATCTGCTTTAGGGCCGATGATGGTCCGATAGGAACTTTCTTTAATCGGTCGTGAATCGGGAACTGACGATGACCCGATTTGCTATAGTCGACTTTATGCCGACGCCTACTTTATCTGCTTTAGGGCCGATGACGGTCCGATTGGAACTTTGTTTAATCGGACGAGAATCGGCAACTGACGATGGCTCGATTTACTATAGTCGACATTATGCCAATGCAACCCTTATCTGCTTTAGGGCCGATGATGGTCCGATTGGAACTTTGTTTAATCGGTCGAGAATCGGCAACTGACGCTGCGTCGGCAAACATACATTGGGCCTACATCGCAAAACGGACAAAAAATACTGATGGTCCAATGTCGTAAATCGACGTCGGGCCGATGACGACAAATTCGGCAATCAACATCGGACCAACGAAGGCCCGAGGGAACCGTTAGCGGTACAGATAAGAGTAACGAAATTTTCCGTTAAACTGCCTGACCAAAATCGTAAACCTTGTTATTTACTAATTTTACCAATTTACAATCCAAACAAAATGGATAAAAAACAAATATTGGTTAACTGTTATACTATTTTCTTTTCTGAGCACTATGACTACATAATATATGTTACCCTTGGATAAGAAAAACTGTCATTTGTATGCTGTTTTCATCGAGGCTATTGTATTATTGATGCATTGAAAACTTCAAAACTAGAACTAGAACGTGCATTCAAAAGTTCGACCTCATTTGAGAACGCATCAACTATTGTAAACATGTAGGGTAAAGACCGGATAGATGCCGCAGCGCAGAGGGAGAGATGTCGCGAATCACGAATGTCTTGGCTGTCGTCATTACATTTTTTGGAGCACATTTTCAAACATTAATTGAGCAATAAATTTAATTTTTTACCTATAATTTTTTGCATATTTTTAATACTCTTGAAAAAGTATGTTTTATAGGGTTTTCTAAAGGTTTTGTTTTTTCGTTAATGATAGCTAACAGTGTGCATGCTTGAGCCAAGGACCCATCCGTTCCATGCTCAGAAAAAACGTGACGAAGTATAGGCATCTCTCCCTTATAATAATAACCTTGGGCATCTCTCCGTAGCCACGGGGACAGTTGACAAAACCACATTTTTTTTTAAATGTTTTTGAATGTTTTCTATTTTACAATAGTTTTATATTATTTTAATAAAAGATATCTTGAAGAACGTTCTTATGTGTTTTAAAATACAAGTTTTTTGTTCATTTAATTTCTGGACTTTTTTTCAAAAAGTTTGTCATCTATTCTACAGAGTTGCCAAATTTCATGGAATTTGCTGGTTAGGGTGTAACATGAAACTTACAATATCTGTGGTGATAAAGCAGCCCCGTAAGAAAAACCACGTATACGTTAGAGGAACAAAACTTGGAAAATGAAAGTTTGTGTAGTCTAAAACGTATTTTTTTCAGATCTAACTAATTTTTGCAATACAATAAACCTGCAACAAATTTTATAGGAATGTAAAAAATCCAAATTTTGAAAAGGAAAGGTTTTGTCGAAAAAATACGTGATTTGGAGTTCTGATGATGGCTCAGACCTAGAGCCGAAACGTTGGTGCTTGACGTAAACATTTCAATAGAAACGGTCCAAAGATACTACATACATTTTCCTAGATCCTATTTCTCTCTATTTTTAAACGGACCGTTCTTCCACCATCTTGACGTGTTCAATCGGGTTAAATGCGGCTTAAAATTGAATATTTTCTCCGACATTTACCTTACGGAAATCAGAGGAAAAACGAGGCATTCGAGAAATACGAGCAGCAATAGTAGGGGAACATGGGGCAAAACCGGGTAGGACAACTTCTTACCCGACGGTATCATTTATAAACCTAAGGCAACAAATTACTTGTCATACTCTTGCCAGTTCACCCTGGAATAGTTGCTTCGGGACACTTAAGATACACTGAGAAAAAAATGGTGTTGCTGCAAGCCGTAAGCGCACATAAACCTATGAATGGTATTAAGCAGAAAAGGAAACAAAGCATTTAAAAGCAATATATTTCGAATGAGGCCAACATTAATTTGCTTCAGAATGAGTTGGAAAAAGACAAAAGAAAATATTTTATTTCCGTATATATCTATTGATAGATGAAAATAAGGTTTTACCGACCTTAATTATAGATATCGGAAATTTAGTTTGTTACAATTTGTTTTTTTTTTAGGTTTTTTTGTGATGTAATTGCTTCTTTGATCTTTCTTTAAAAAATAAACGCAAGGGGTCCCAAGTAGTATTTTAGGTTCAGTAGACCGGTGCCCTTATTTTCGAACTGATATAAATTCTGCTCCCGGGGAGTCAAATTCGGCTTAAATCGGTTTCTCACGCTTTTTCCCGATATTGATAGAAATTAATTCTGTTAGTCTTGACTAAGAGAATTACTTTCGATCAATATCGGGCAAAGGTGAGAGAAACCGATTTAAACTCAATGAGATACAGAATTTCTATCATTTAAAGAATAGGAGCCCTGCGGCTGGCACCGTACTCAACTACTGTTTTAACTCAATATTTTTTTACCGTGTACGTATCCATACTTATGTGTATAAAATTGAGATAAAACTTTTCCGCGTTTTGGGTTTGCGACACACTATTTGAATAAATATAATTTCCGGTATAAGAATGGCTATAGAGCCGCCAGTCGATTTATGGCTATGTGCCCCAATATTTTATCGCTTTTACGCGGGATTTTTTGGGCTCGATTTGATCTACGATCCCAAATATGGCTTCCTTTTAAATACACATATACGTACCAGTTGAAGTGGAACGGGATGGAATGGATTTCAGCAATAAACCCGATCAGACACATGTATGAATAAATGACAGTATTTTATTTTTCTCACTAAAGACCAGTAGAAACGAATCTCATCTCTCATTTCATCAAAAGGGAAATGAATGTTTTCTCCCCGAATTCAAGAATAGCTACAAAGGTGGACACGAAAGTAAACACTAACAAAAAACTAAAACTACCTAATCTTATATATTACACTTGGTTGGCTCCGCCCTTCTTTTTCACGTTGGCTATCATCAGCGCAATTTGTACCCTGTCCTCTGCTTTTCGGAGAAGTGTCGTAGTAGTAGCACCATACCATTAGCTAAGATTTTTAAGCCATGATATCCGTTTACGACCCGCACCTCTTCTGCCTTCAATTTTGGCTTCTATTATCAATTTTAAAAGTTTATATTTGTCATTTAGCAAAATATGGTCAAAATATTCAAGTTTTCGTTTTTTAACGGTAACACCACACTTCGAAGGCCTCTAAGTTTTTGCATATGGCCTCAGTCAGTGTCCATGCTTCCATGCCATAATATAAGATAAGATAAAAACATAACACCGAAGCACATGAATTTGAAGAGTGGTATTAAGATCGCGACTACACAACACTGATTTAATTTTGATAAAAGGTGATCTGGCTTGTTCAATTCTTGCACGAACTTCTTGCATGTTGTCCCAGTTCTCATTGAGGAGGCAACCCAAGTATTTGTACGAATTCACGCGTTCGACTTGCTGCCCATTTACTTCTAACATGTCTCTGATGTTCTTTTCCTTGGATATGACCATCCATTTTGTTTTTCCAACATTTAAGTTAAGCCCGAATTGCGAACTTTTAGCAGCAATTTGATTCAACAACTCTTGCAGGCTTTCCAGCGTGTCTGCTATTATGAAAGTGTCGTCGGCATATCGTAGGTTGTTGATTTTTGTGCCGTTTAGGGTCAGACTCTCTTTGCAGTTCTGAAGTGCATTCTCTATTATTTTTTTACTATAGATATTAAACAACATCGAAGATAATATACAACCTTGGTGCACACCTCTTCTTATTTGGACCTCTTCGGAAAGTTGGCCATTAACCTTTATTTGAGCAGTCTGATTCCAGTATAGGTTAGCGATTATCTTTAGATCTCGGTCATCTAGACCAACTTCTTTTAGCGATTCTATCAGCTTTTCGTGTAGGACTCGATCAAACGCTTTCTCATAATCTATAAAACAGGCATATACTGGCAGCGACACATCCTTAGACCTCTGAAGTAAGACTTGAATGCCAAACAGGACCTCTCTTGTCCCGAACCCACTACGAAATCCAAACTGCGTGTCGCCCATAAAGGATTCGCATTTTCCATAAATTCTTTTAGGATAATCTTTAGATATATTTTTAATATGTCACTCATTAGGTTGATTAGACGGTAATCACTACAATTCTTTGCTGAATATTTTACATTCGAAAAGGATGGGTTTCAAAATATTCTTGATGGTGACGCTTTGTTGAGAAAATACATTCAGGTTCAGTGCTGTTTCTTTGAACTTCTGCTTGAATAGATTTTCCTCCTTGGCGACGATCTTTGCCTCTTTCCATTCAATGGGATGTTGATTTTCCCAGCAATATTGAACTATTTTTGATCCAGTTTTTTTTATATAGTTTTGCGTTTGTGTTCTGAAAGTGTGCTGCAGTGCTTGGTCGTTTTGAAGACAGCCCTTTTCTAAGATTTATTTGATATATGGAATTATAAGTGTCGCCTTCCTTTCAGTATTTTCTTCTGTCGTCCTTTGTTTTAGTATGATCTGAAGAGTTTTATTGATAATGTGTTTCCTTTATTTAAAGCTTCATCTGTATTGCAGATATAGGTAGCTCGATCTATAAGAGATTTTGCAGTTCTCAGTTAGGTTGATGTGGAGTGGTTTGATTTGAAGTTGAGATATTGTCCAGTTGGTTTGTGATGTACCGAAGTGGTTATGATTGAGTTCTTTTGGGTTTTAAAATATAAATATGCGCCACAATATGTTTAACTATACAACTTTTCAAAACAAAAAAGCTACCAACCTCTGGACCTTTTCTACTGGACATCTCCGATATTATCGCTCCTCCATTACTACAATATCAGAATACTTTTTTGTTGTTTGCTTTGCTAGGTTTAATCAAGCCCATATATCTGCTCATAGGGCCGCTAATACCTATATGAAACCCGCGCCTTAAAACTTTATCTAAAGGGAGTTTATAGCTTATAGCGTCGATGGGCTTTTTTTCTGGTGTACTGTTAAGATGTTGCGGGCATATTTTATTACGGAAAGGGGGTTTAAATTCATTTTACAACACAAAACCGAAGTACCTTTTTATAACTTTAGGAGTTGCGTTAAAAGTACTTCCTTGTTTTGTGATATTTAATATGCCTACAGCGATTTACTTTGTTTGTCCAACTTTTAAGTTAGGGGAAGGGATTCTTGTTTGTCTGTTAGTGACCTTAGCTCAGGAAATGTACTTTTTGGAGTCAAACAAACATCAGAATTTGCTTGAACTTTGAATGAAGGACACATTTTGCTTTGCTGTGTAAGCTAAAATTGCTTTCTAAGGCCACCCATTCGAATGTTTCAATATTTCGAATTAGTGGCCTTAGAAAGAAATTTTAGTTTATTCGGAAAATATCAAAAAAGTGCTCCAAGCTGTATCTGAGTTTTTTAAAACATGGAGAAGAAATACCTTATTTTTATTCACATATATAAAGAAATTTAGGTATATTATATGCTTGCATTTAAATTTCCTTGAATCCTCGCAATTTTAAATCAATAAAGAATTTATAATGTGTAGATACATGTTATGGTCGAAATATCAGATAAAATACCTGATATTTTGGCCGAAATAATATTTTTTTTTCCGAATATATATCGGGAATAAAACCTACAACAATGTGACAACCTTTGTACGTTGCTCCATTCATTATTTCTAGTCGGCGTTGTAGCTTTAGTATAATCGAGGTTTTGGTATATCTTACAGATTATTGGACAGTTTTTAATACTTTTTCAATAGATTTTTAAGTGATATGACAAAGTGCGTGGTGTGACGAAAACTGGAGATTGCAGGTGAAAGCCAATATGGTATAATCAACCAACCCCAGCTGCGACATTTTTAAATATCCTACATGAGTAGCAAAAAAATGTAAAAGATGCGTATGATATTTATTTATAACTACATTTATAGTTTTAATACTATCTGTAGTCAGCTCATTTTTTCTGCCGAGATTTGTTTATGAAAAGAGTTCCCGGTATAAATATAAATTTTTGAAACATTATATCAGATACAGGATAAAGGATTGATGTTGATGATGTAACTTTTTATTTATAATATTTACATAGGTAGATAGTTCATATATTTTTTTTTGTATTTATTAAAAATGTAAAGATACTTTTGTACGTATTAAATAAAAATTATAGTAGAGTGTATAAATTCCATTTATTTTTACACAAAAGAAAAATTTTTTCCTTAGGTTATATATATTTGGTACTTTTGAAATTAAAACCAAAAGTTTCCATTTTTAATTTAATTTATAAATGCATCTCAAAACTCCAATTACTCTTAAAATTCACGCCGCGTAAAAAAATACTTTTACCTATGCTAATTTTTTAATATAGTTTAAAATAAAGTAAAGTAAAAACTTTTTATGTTTTTTGCATGGCGTGCGGGAAATGCAACTTCCGGCATGCAAATGCCTATACTACAAAATTAATTTTTCATATCAATTTTAATGTGAAAATTTCAACTTCCCACAGGCCATGCGTAAAAAAAATAAGCACGGCGTGCGTAAAAAACTGTCCTAGCGTTGGTGAAAAAACTTTTAACCCATGCATTTTTTTTTTAAATGGTACTTTATGGACCAAGTTTTTAAATTTTAAGTTTGAGATATGTGTTAACTAAAAACTAATTTTTGATCAAGAAAGTCATCATAAACACTCGTAGAAAAAAATTGTACCTAACTCTTGGGGAAGTGCCTTTCAAACCCAAACTCCTCCCGTGCGTAAAGTAGCACTTTCCGCACTACTTAGGAAAATTATCTGGAGAACACTTAAAAAATTAATATCTAATTAAATTTCTATGTTATTTCTTTATATAAATATTTTCACAATGACAAATATAAAACCTCTCCATACTTCGGTATCAATTATTAAGTATAAAATAAAATAAAGATTGTATTTCCCAAAATATTTGACAAGTCTAAAAATAAAGACAAAACCTTTTAACATTATAAATAACGAGCCGCTTCTGGTCGCTGGTAGACGTAACGTGGCATTGCCTGGGCCAGCATTGCCAGTGGAACATAAAATGGTTTTCCCTAAATCTAACGACTGATTGCATTTCACGGGAGATTTAAGCCCTGTTCTTACTATGCAACTTTTTCATGCTTCTCAGAAAGATGCATGCATCTTGTGTGTTCACACTATGAAATTCGTCGAAAAAAGACGCATGCTGCAAGATGCGCTAAAATAGAACATGCTCTGTTTTTTATCAAAAAGTTGCATGCATGCTGGGGAATTTCTAGTTAACTTTTGATTACCAACCGTTTTTTTTTTATGTTGTCAAGTTGCTGATCAGCTGTGAATTTTAGGTTATGAGTTTTATTTTCAATATTTTTTAATCACCTTAAAACTTTCTAAAATTCTTGTTTGCCAATGCTCACAATCTGCAAGTTCTAATTGCCACTCCAAGCCTGTCAATCCTATTTATTTAATATTTCTTATCCTGGAACAATCCAGAATTTTCGACTTTTCCTTTTTTCGAAGAATTTTTTATTTCTGGAATAATTCTTTATTTCTAGAATTCTTCAAGAACACCAAATATTCAGTCGTGAAAATATTGCTGGTTGCATACTTAAACTTTTAGCGAATGCGCTAGAAAAGGGTATAGGAAAAAAGTAAACAAAGCAGTTAAAAATCTAGGGCTTTTTTGACTTTTTTAATTAGTGATTTTGTTAAGCCCTGTTCTCACTATGCAACTTTTTCATGCTTCTCAAAAAGATGCATGCATCTTGTGTGTTCACACTATGAAATTCGTCGAAAAAAGACGCATGCTGCAAGATGCGCTAAAATAGAACATGCTCTATTTTTTTATCAGAAAGTTGCATGCATGCTGGGGAATTTCTAGTTATCTTTTGATTACCAACCGTTTTTTTTATGTTGTCAAGTTGCTGATCAGCTGTGAATTTTAGGTTATGAGTTTTATTTTCAATATTTTTTAATCACCTTAAAACTTTCTAAAATTCTTGTTTGCCAATGCTCACAATCTGCAAGTTGTAATTCCCACTCCAAGCCTATCAATTATTTAATATTTCTTATCCTAGAACAATCCAGAATTTTCGACTTTTCCTTTTTTCGAGGAATTCTTTATTTCTGGAATAATTCTTTATTTCTAGAATTCTTCAAGAACACCAAATATTCAGTCGTGAAAATATTGCTGGTTGCATACTTAAACTTTTACCGAATGCGCTAGAAAAGGGTATAGAAAAAAAGTAAACAAAGCAGTTAAAAATCTAGGGGTTTTTTTTATGTTGTCAATTTGCTGATCAGCTGTGAATTTTAGGTTATGAGTTTTATTTTGAATATTTTTTAATCACCTTAAAACTTTCTAAAATTCTTGTTTGCCAATGCTCACAATCTGCAAGTTCTAATTCCCACTCCAAGCCTGTCAATCCTATTTATTTAATATTTCTTATCCTAGAACAATCCAGCATTTTCGACTTTTCCTTTTTTCGAAGAATTCTTTATTTCTGGAATAATTCTTTATTTCTAGAATTCTTCAAGAACACCAAATATTCAGTCGTGAAAATATTGCTGGTTGCATACTTAAACTTTTAGCGAATGCGCTAGAAAAGGGTATAGGAAAAAAGTAAACAAAGCAGTTAAAAATCTAGGGCTTTTTTGATTTTTTTAATTAGTGATTTTGTTAAGCCCTGTTCTCACTATGCATCTTTTTCATGCTTCTCAGAAAGATGCATGCATCTTGTGTGTTCAAACTATGAAATTCGTCGAAAAAAGACGCATGCTGCAAGATGCGCTAAAATAGAACATGCTCTATTTTTTATCAGAAAGTTGCATGCATGCTGGGGAATTTCTAGTTATCTTTTGATTACCAACCGTTTTTTTTATGTTGTCAAGTTGCTGATCAGCTGTGAATTTTAGGTTATGAGTTTTATTTTCAATATTTTTTAATCAGCTTAAAACTTTCTAAAATTCTTGTTTGCCAATGCTCACAAACAAAGCAGTTAAAAATCTAGGGCTTTTTTGATTTTTTTAATTAGTGATTTTGTTATGTTGGCAAAAAATGCATTTCCTCTAAAAAAAGATGCATAGTGTGAACACCCCCCACAGCTCCATGCTTCAAGAAAAAGATGCATGTAAAAAGTTGCATGTGTTTGATGTATAGTGAGAACAGGGCTTTAAAAATGTTAATAGTAGGTAAAATAAAAAAATATTGATCTATCTTTTTATTTCTCTTTTTCTTAAAATAATAACAATATATAATATTATTTAAATTTAAATAATCTTACTTACCTCGCAAATTCGACTATTTTTATTAATTTTCCAGGTTGGCAAATGCATGAACTCTTTCCATTTTTCTTGCGTTTTTTTCCATTAAACAATGAAACAATACAAGGTCGTAGGCGCGAGTATGACTGTTGACAGATATTACATTACTTAATTGTCAAAATGGCCGCCACATACGTTCAAAGCTCACTAAAATGCGAGCATCGCTGTGGTAAAACAATAACTGTGAAACATTGTACACAGGGCCTCTAGTATAGGTCACAACTTATGTTTTTCCAAAATTTCATCTAAATTGGTTTAGTCGTTTTACCATGATTAAGGGACCAACATACGTACATCGAAATACACAAACCAACTTTTATTTAATAATATTAGTAGGATAATTCAAATTTTCAATAAAATTTAAAGTGTAAAACAAGTTATACTCTTTTATTGCTGCACAATAAGAAACTTAACTCCGCTTTCGAAAATATCAAATTTAAACACAGAAACTCGCTTTTCCATTCATTTCAAAGTGCGCCTGACGCTGACTGGGAATCAAATAGCACAATACAGTAAGTAAGAAAATAAGAGGAACAAAAAGGCGATAAGAAATTTAAGAAAAACTCAATACAATGCAAAAGTTCCACTTGGATAGCGCCAAACAAATCTGGCCCCATTCGAAATACGTGACTTAAACAATAAAAACGAGACAAACGACCTTTTCATTCAAAAAAACTTAAATTTTGCTGCTATAATCTTTTGTTAAGGGGTTTACACAGACACACACACACGACCATTTCGAGAAGGTGCAGTTAGACTGTGGTAGTGTAGTCGTCGTTGCATTGCAGCTGTAGTGAATTTTTTTCCATAGATAATGCAGAACAGGATATTTTACAGATAAATAGTTAACAATAATTTTTGGTACACACTTTTAAATATAATTTACCTTGTTTAATGTTTTAAACAAATATTGGTGATAATAGACCCTCTTGCAAAATTTTTGAACATGTTAAAAGATCCACCTTACGTATTTCTTTTGTATTAACCGAGAAAGTTCCGTTTTTTCTTAATATAAGTTCAAAAATGCTTTAGTTTTAAAATTAGGGTTGATTGGGTACCAAATATGGACAAAATAAAACTGTTGGGAAGAAAAAAATGTGCTAATTTTGTATTTGCCTATATACATACAGTCAATAGTGTGGTCAGTAGTATTAGCGAGAAATTAACAAGGTACTATCTTAGTTATATCTGATCCGCTGATTAATCATTCTGGTTTATTATAATTGCGAAGAAATTAGAGCCTTTTTTCTAAGTGACAAAAAGCTCTTACTTTTAGCATTACTTCGCTTGAATGGACAAATTATATCAAATAATTTACCTTCTTAATCTTATATATTGATTTAGTAATAACTTTAGAAAAGTTATGGTACCGTATTATCAGCGGTGCACGGAGGTTGTAGTGAAAAAAACTCACACAGAGATATTTTCGGGCGCGTATGAAAGAGATGGCATGAATACACCAACGTTAAGCGTGGAAGTGATTTCGTGGAAAAGCATACAGTCCATCTTTGCAACAAAACAAAATGAAGAAGGTATTATATTTACCTATGTCCCCATCCCCTGACCAACTGATGTTAATAATATTAATGTTACCTACCTACAATACGCAGTGGCGATACAGTAAACCCCCCCCCCCCATTTTTTTACATTAAACAGCTATCAAGTAGAGGTGACCAAACTTTTTAGTTTGGGAGACAATTAGGCAAAATCCACTGAACTGAAATTTTATGAAATTTGGAAAAATCGCCACTTATCCCCCTGACTATAATTAGTTGTTTAAATATACATATAATAAATCTCTAAAAGGACCATTTCTGTACGACCATTTCAAACGAGATACCAAAAATGCAATTTTTACAATTTTTGTCTTTATGTATGTCTGTTTGTTCCAGCATCACGCATAGACCGCCCAGCCGATTTGGATGGGACTTTCACTATTGCATTCCTTGTGTTCCTAGACAACACATAGGCATTTATTTCATCAAAATCGGTTTACGGAAACAAAAGTTATGGCAAAGCGGCGCGGCGGTGTCTAGGGTGTAATAAAAGTACTATGTCTAGTGGGTAATATAAATAATATTTGAGGTAAATGTTCTTTAAAAAAATTAATTTTAAACAGTTTTATAAAAAATTTTAGAAAATTACTAGTTTGACGTAGAAAAGGGGAGAGGGGTAATATAGCGCCGCTGTTTATTGTAGGTAGGTACCATTATTAATTATTAACTTTGACTGGTCACGGGATAAGGACATAAGTAATTATAATACTTTGTTCATTTATTGAAAATATCGACTGTCTGCATTTCCACGAAATAACTCCCATGCTTAAAGTTGGTGTGTTCATGCCATCTCTTTCATGTGCGCCCGAAAATATGTACCTATCTCTGTGTGAGTTTTTTTCACTACAACCACCGTGCACCCCTGATAATACGGTACTATAACTTTTCTAAAGGTTATTACTAAAGCAATATATAAGATTAAGAAGGTAAATTATTTGATATAATTTGTCCATGAAAGCGAAGTAATGCTAAAAGTAAGCGTTTTTTGTCACTTACAAAAAAGGCTCTAATTTCTTCGCAATTATAATAAACCAGAATGATTAATCAGCGTATCAGATATGACTACTATAGTACCTTGTTAATTTATCGCTAATACCACTGAACACACTATTGACTGTATGTATGTATGCAAATACAAAATTACCACATTTTTTTCTTCCCCAAGTTTTATTTTGTCCATCTTTGGTACCTATTCAACCCTAATTTTAAAACTAAAGCATTTTTGAACTTATATTAAGAAAAAACGGAACTTTCTTGCTTAATACAAAAGACATATGTAAGGTGGATCTTTTAGCATGTTCAAATATTTGTTTAAAACATTAAACAAGGTAAATTATATTAAAAAGCGTGTACCAAAAAATATTGTTTACTATTTATCTGTAAAATATCCTGCTCTGCATTATCTATGGAAAAAAATTCACTACAGCTGCAATGCAACCACGACTACACTACCACAGTCTAACTGCACCTTGAGATATCCCACTTACGATGGGTTCTTATGGAAAACTCCGATTATATTGAAGATATCAATATGGGTGACCCTTGTAGTTTCTGAACTACGGGGAAAGATCGAAAATTTGGCAACTTTAATAATTTGCCATATCTTCCTTAATATGCAAGATATTTTGATTCTGTAAAAACTTTTTTATTGTAACTTTTTAACGGAAACAAAATGGTGCACTCAAAATTTTAATGCAACGGTTTATTTTTAACTTGATGATGGACCTGCATTTTTTTGCATAAGTTTGTATAGTTTCTAGTGTTTTCTAACTGGTTTAACTTATATTTTTTAATTTTACGACGTTTCGACTCCATCATCAGTGCTATATTTTGAGGTTTTATAGTAGGGAAGGCCCTGAAAAATCGAATCGGTTTTTTATTTTAAATTTATTATTTTGGATGCTTTAAACTCTATGTAATAATC
The DNA here is from genome assembly GCA_963921995.1 of Oxystoma pomonae. NCBI lineage: Eukaryota > Metazoa > Arthropoda > Insecta > Coleoptera > Brentidae > Oxystoma > Oxystoma pomonae. The sequence continues at coordinate 62,315,598 of OY998172.1, forward strand.
CAACTACCCACCACAGAGATATTTGTTCTTTTAGTTTTATTAATAAAAACTACCTGTACAGTAATTTAAATAATAAAAAAAACAAACTTAACCTGCTTACATAAAACTAACAATTTAATTTAATTCAAATGTTGAAATTGTTGTCCGTTGACGCCAATGCACATTTTCTTTGAATTTTCCTGAGAGCATTAATACCTTCCCTTATAAAAAAAAATCTAAAATTGACAGATCCGGAGATCTCGCGGGCCATGGAATAGAGCCAAATGTTCAAATCCAACGACCTGGAAATATTTCATTTAACATGCCTCTTGTTATGGCAGCATTATGAGGACCTGAGCCGTTTTGCTGGAAGTAAATGTTTTCCAGCTCATTACGTGGAATTTCTTCCAATAATTGAGGGAAAATTTCTTCTAGTATTACATGGTATCTTTGGCCAGTAAGACTTCCCTCATATATAACGAATTTTATTCTGGTACCCAGAACGAAACATGCCACGCTGAAACCAAAACATTCTTGCTGTGCTCTTTCAAAGGCGTCATGTGGAATTTCCTGCGACCAGAAACGAGTATTGTTCCTGTTGAACATCTCGTCGCTATTAAAAAAGGCCTAATCGGACCAAATTATCTTATAGCTAAAGTTTTCGTCTAACTCGGAATGCTGCAAGTACACTTGATTTAAAAAAAAACGCATACATGTAGTCACAAAATTGACCTTTCTAAAAGTGTATAATTGTATAATATATACGGACTACCAGCTAAAATGCCTAAAAACTTTAAAAGTACGACAACTTGTCATATTGTTTAAAAAAGGTCTCTAAAACTGAAAATATTTCTTTGCTTAAATTAAAGCCAACCTTATTTTTATATTAAATTTTGCATAATACTAAAAAATCAGCAAAAATAATGTTTTAGTAAAGTCTTTATTGAACAATACTCGAGTAACATTTTGGAGTTGATAAAATAACAATAATACGATGAAAACAGCGCTGGATTAAAAACAATTCGACGAATAGGAAACTTGGATTAGGACAAAAACGATGGTAAACTTAATACTAATTAGTTTAACTTAAAAAAGAACTAAGATAAATAATTTAGTATTTAATAGGATCACCATCTTTCTCTATTACAAGCTGCAAACGTCTGGGCATTGAAAAGGTTAAATTTGGAAAATACTGATGGTCTTCTGAGAGCTTATCCAATGCGCGATAAATAGTATCGCTTAACTCTTCAGCATTTCGTGGTCTCCAATTCCTTTGGTATATTATTTTAGCGATTCGACCCCATATATTTTCCATTGGGTTAAGGTCAGGGCTGTTGGCTGGCCAAGGAAGTGTTTCTATATTATTATTCTGTGTACTGGACAGTTGTCCTGCTGATAAACGAAGTCATTATTTTCATGTAAAGCCTGTACAGATGGCAGCATAACGTTTTCAAGGATTTCAATATATCGTTCACTATTGAATCTTCCTTCGATTCTCCAAAAAAACCCAAACCTCTAGCACTAAACCAGCCCCACATGTTTACAGAAAAATGTCCAGCTTTTTTAATTTGGTTTGTATATTCGGGTTCAAATCTAGAATTTGGTGGACGATAAACTAAAATTCTCCTGCTTTTTTAAGATGATTGAAAATTTTTTTCGTGAGTGAAAACCACTCTCTCCCAGAAGTCATTATCACGAAGAACGTTGTTCAGTGCAAAAATCACTCTGACCTGTTTTTGTTCTTCTGTTAGAAAAGGCTTCTTTGCAGCAACTCGACAAGAGACTTCTGATTTCGTTACTCTTCTATTTACTGTTGCTAAAGAACCAGGATATAATTGAAAAAGGATTTTGTCTGAGATGGTCAATAAGTCTCACATCTTGCACTTCAGAACTTACTTTTGGTCGTCCTGATCCATCTTGAATGTTGATATCTGCTATCAGGCATACTGAGCTGGTGGTGCCTTATAATAGTATACACTAATGGAAAGCTAAATTTTGTATTTTGTGTGTGTTTTTTTAAATCAAGTGTCAGGTCGCAAATGATGAACACTGCTTTTTTTATAGGAAAAATGTTTATGCTTTTTTAAAATACGCTGAGTGCCGGTCTTTGAAATACCAATCGAAGTTTCCACTTCCCTTACGCTTGTTTGGGGAGTGGCTTCAACATTACTGAGAACCAGCGTTTCATCGTTTTCTCTGTTTTTTTTTTCGTACTCTTTTGGTCTTGGTCTTGCCTAAGCACCAAAATTTTGTATATTTTTGTAAACTCCATTAAAAATTTTTGGATTCGGTTATCTGTGTTCCGAATATCTAAAACAAGGTACGTAATATACTGTGGATTGTCCAAGTAAACGTTCCAGAGGAATGTTCCTGAGACGTTACAATCGACGACATTGTTCGTTCCGGGAACGTTCCCTGAACGTTTCACGACATCTACGGACGTTCCTGGAACGTACCATTGGTCGCGTCGGAACGTTCCAGGGACGTTTTTATTAGGGTTTTTTATATTGTGGTTGAAAACAATTGTAATATTCGAAATTAATTCCGCTTTTTTATGGACCTCTCGGTAGTATTAAGTTGACCGTAAAAAATTGTTTTTTACACCAGCTGTAGAATCTCTGCAGAGAATATCATTCATTTTCATTTCATTCATTGTGTCGGCGACAACCGCATCGCAGTATTCAGAGTATATACAGGGTGGCAGAATCAGACTTGCCACCTGATTTATCTGGTAATGTTTTAAAGCCCGTATAACCAGGTTTTGGAGCTTGACCCGCAAAAAAATATTTTTATAATGAAAAAACAGTACCCAAAAAGCCAAGTTATTGGACCATCCTGTATGTATACGTATGCACGAAAATTAAAAACTCTTTTTGTGATGCCGATGGATTTCAAAAATTTGGGACAAAATGAACAAAAAAATGGTCTCTGCAAAACAATGACGCCGGACTCGCACAGCACATATCTACGCATAATTTTTTTGTTCATTTTAAAGCTTTATTTCATAGAGAGATTTTTAAAAGTGCCTGGAGGGATAGAGGGTTACAGGAATGTAAAGTTAAATGGGCTTAGTCTTAGTTTAATAAAGTCTGCATTTTTTTGACATTAAACTTCATAATGTTGGAACAAATTTCATAATGGAATATCATTATTTAAGGAAGCTATAATCTGTGTATGATTATAAGACAAAAAGTTTTTGCCTTATTTTTGATGTACAGGGTATTAAAATTAAGTAAGTAAGCCATTATATCCCAATGAGCATTTTTGTCTATATAAAAGTTACAGCAAATAATATAAAACCTTCATAAAATAACCAAAAGTTATATTATTTAGTGTTGGTGATAATTTTATAACTCTAATATATCTCTTAAATGAGTAAAAAAGACTTGAAAAACAACTGTTCAACACCAGCTTATAAAAATTTATGGTACATAGTAATGGATAGAAAAACAACATATAGATTTTATAAAACTTCCTTATGAGCCCTCAAGTATAGAGATTATTATAAAAGGGTTTTACAACTGTTCTAACAACACTACATAACAAATTTAAGGTTTTTATGGATTTAGAAATATAGATTTTCCATCTTTCTTCCCTTTGTTTGTTATGTATTATTCTTTTTCTTTTTACAATAAAAAAATTTATAAAATGGTGTTTAGCAATCTTCTAAAATAAATAAAAATGAAAGTGAGATAAGCTGAAGCAGGAATATGAATATTTATATACTATAGTCAAATAAAAGCTGTTTTTCAAGTCATCCTACTCAGAAAATCAGCTGCGGTCCCGTGTGTACTGTATAGTTTTCGAATACACTCACGTAAATTTCATGGGCTCCAAAAATACTTGAGAAAACGAAAAAAAAAAATATTTATTTAAATATCGGTTTTTTTTTCATACGCGTTTTTTTCTTTCTGGGACAAATATTGAATTTTGTATGTTGTTCTTAACCCTAACAAGCAATATTTCAATTGAAACACATGTTGAAATCCCATAAATAACGTTTTTATTTAGGCCAAAAACCTATTCTTGTAATCCAAAATGGCGAGAATTTCCGACAATTCTATAAAAAAAAACAATACAACTATACCACTGTTTACCTCGTCAACACTACTTTATAACCCTTTTAAAAAATGATGCTACTTGGAACAAAGGGCTACAGATGCCGCAGTGTTGAACACTGATGGTCTGTTTCTGCGAGCTTAACATAGTTACCATTGTTCTCTTTTCCTAAATGCATTCCTCGAGAGATCCAGCATACTACACATACTAGGAAAAATACCCGCCTCCACACACTTCAAGCCCGCATAACTATCAGAGGTAACTATCTCAAGAATATAGTTAGATTGCGGGGTCGAAGGGTGTACAGGCGAGTATTTTCCGGGGTGTTCACATTTGCCAACGACCAGCAGTATCAGCGTATGCGCTCGACGTTTCACGGTGCGTTTTTGCGACCTTAACACGGTTACTATATTGTTCTCTTTTTCTAAAACACGGTTCCCATCTATGCGTTTCTCATTGGTGTGTCCCCCGAATCAAAACATGTATCACGTGGTCTAAGCGAGATTCGCCTATACAAGTTCATGTCGGACCACGTGATGAGTTTTTTGAGTCAGGGTGACTGCGCATGGGAAACGCTGGTGGGAATCGGGTGTAAAATGCATTCGATCCCGATATCTGTCATCGGCAACTATCTCAAAAAGATTTGGATCTCTTATCTCTCTCAGATTAATGTAATTAAAACAAGATAATAATGGTATGGTATCTCGCAAAAACGTGCCTTTTGATGTCGCAAAAATGCTCCTTTTGAGGTCGCAAAAACGCGCCTTTTGATGTCATAAAATTAACCTTAAAAAATCTTGTTTGTTTTGTTTTTATAATTGCCAAAATAAATTAAAATTGTTTTTTTTTGTTCTAAAAACAGTTGTATTATAATCCCTATATAAAGAAATTAATAACAAAATTATAGAAAAAACTTTATGGGCAAAAAAGGTTTATGAATGAGTTCATAAGAATATTACAGACACCAATTTATATAACTATTGTGTGTGAGTTCCCAAGTTTTTATAAGTGTCTCTCGAAATATTTTCAATCTTATCTTATATAAATTTGTTGTTGGTTAATTAAGTTTTATAAGTGGGTTGATAGCAACATTTTAAAAACCAATCTATTATATATCTTTAATTGATAGTTACTTACGGTTTTATAGGTGAGTTGACAGAAAGATTTCAAACACCAATTTATATAACTTTTGTCACTGATGACTTATATTTTTATAAATATGTTGGTGGAAACATTGTTAACACCAATTTATATAACATTTGAACCAATGACTTCAATTTTTATAAAGATATCCGTGGAAATATTGTTAACGCCAGTTTTATGTTACTTTAGGGTACCATCAATTTAGAGCCTTTAATAAAACAAATATACAAACTCAATTCTTGTAAGAAACTTCTAAATACCCTAGGGTATCAATGGAACCCTCTTTATAATAATTATATAAATATCTGTCACCAGAAGTTTCTGAAAATGCTCATTGGGATAATACGAAAAAAAGTCAAGAAATTTTTCTTACTACAAAGAATCGTTACCTACCATAGTTCCTGTGAGGGGCTTGGAATTCCTGCAGGGGGGGGGGCTCAGGTTGCCATTATATTGGTGATTTTTTTGAGAAAATTTAACTTTTACGAGTTGTGGCTCGGGTGAGGGGAGGGGACAAGGGGGGACTTGAGCCCCTAAGTCCCCCCCCTTGCGACCACCGGTGCTTGATATACTAATTTTGCTCTACAAAAAAGCAATTTGTTTAATTTAAAATATTAAGGGTAATATTATTCGAGGCCCCACTGATTATAGCTAAAAATTATTTTTCCCGAAAGACACTATTACTTGCTTTACACTTGGCAAGTTTAAAAAAAATAGCTAACGGGGACCATTACTTGATTGTTCTGTTGGTTGACTGCAGACATCGTTCTCTCTGGGTCACCACTTTCCTATGCCGCACTTATAACTTTAGTTATTTTTAAAAAAAAGTGTTAAAAATGTTCCGAATTGCTTTTTTGGCCCTTTTCCAAGATCAAGATTAAATTTTCATGAAAACAAATGATTTGGCTGGTGCGTTAGCTGCGCGCTGTTAAGCTAATCGTGACAATTTTGAAACAGAAAAATTTTCTGATTGATACTTAAAAAAATTAACCTAGGTTTACTTGAAAAAATAGGAAATAATCTGTTATCGATAAAAGTTTGTTTTTCCCCTCAAACCAGGATATGGGACATTCATGTATTTTGATCAAAAATTTTCGTCAGAGCCAGCCCAAACCTTCGGCTGCGTGGAGCAAGACTGGGAAAATCCCGCCCCCTTCATAGGCCTAGCCAATATTTTTTTTTGGGAGGTGGGGGAATGGGCTAATTGTGAAGGAAATAAAATTTCTGACATTATTTTACCCAAATATTACAAAAGCGGTCGCTTTGAAGGGAGGGTATAGAAAGTGTACGGAGAAAACTACTTATTTATATAAAAAAGTAAGGGTGGATCTTTGGGGAATATATGATTTTGACAAAATTATTCCAAAAACAATAAAACTATGTAGTTGACCAAAACTGTTTAAGATTAAAGTAAAGTTGTAAAAATCAATGATGATACACCGCCACAGGCTAGATTTTTTGCAATTTAAACAGAAAATTTTTCAAAAATATTGTTTTTCTTACGTATCTTGTGAAATATTTTTAAAAAAAGTCGGTTCGGTTAGCTGCCGAAAAGGGTTTTGCTGAGGTGGGATCTAGTGAATATTATAGATTTTTTGCTAACTAAAAATGTCATTTATTAGACGTATAAAATGCTGTTGACAAAAAACTCGACAATTGTAATAATTTCTTTGTTTATAATGGGGATCCTAAAGCGCTTTTATATAAGGAAGATTTGAAAATTTTGTTGTGTATAAACACCACTAAAACCCTCCTTATATAAAACCGGTTTTAGGAGCGTATAAACGTAGTAAATGCAACAAACAATTACTTTATAGCGCCTCAAGAAAAATTTTTTGAAGAGCAGCTCTTCCACCCATAAGGCCGACCCTCTTAATATAATAATTGTTTTATCAATAACAAGCGTATGCAGACCCCGTAGCGATTATGGCTGGAAAAGGTATTTGTAGTATTTTCTTTCCTTTTTGGCTCTATTACGGAAAAGTACGCGGTGCATTTGGCCACCGATAAGGGTAAGAAAAGACGCAAAAAAGTCAAAAATTTTACTTAAAAAATGGAATCAAATTACAAAATTAATTTTCCTCTTATGTTTTCTCGCGAAACGATTAATTACTTCCTCCACTTCCATAGGAACGTTTTCACAAACATGAAGAAGCCCCAATCTTGTTAGTACCTCTAGAGATAGCCGCTGTTAAAGGTCGTTTATTATGGAGTCTATAGAAGAGGGATGTGGACGCTCCTCCGAAAATAATATTACTGACAGCGTTTGTTTGTGTTTTACACGACGACGTAAAATAACAGTGTTTTCAATTTGCAGAAAAAATGTGCACATTCATTTCGACTCCATAATAGTTTTTACGTATTTTGTAATATACGATGATACCAAAATGGTATGGGAGACTATTAAAAGTTGTATGTCGGTCTGTTGTCTGTCTCTATGCACGATAACTCAAGAACGCCTCAATCGATTTTAACGAAATTTCGACAAAAATTCTCTATCGGTTGACCATGAACTGATTAACTTTTGGCTAGGATGGTGGTAGTTTGAAGAGGTTAAAATGGGGATAAAATATTTAAAAAAAATTTAACTTTGGAACAAAAGCAAGTAGCGATATACGGTTTTCAGATTTAAGTTTCCATAAATATGGATTGCAAATTTTGTTATGAAAGAAAAGAGAAAACTCCCAGGGGGGGGTCATGAGACCATGAGCCCCCCACCCTGGATCCGCTCTTCGCCACCGATAAATGCGTGCAAAAAAACACTTTTTCTGTAACAAGTAGTAGTCGTAAAGACAAAATTAGCAAGGTTTATGATTAAATATAATATGTAAATAAAAACCTTTAAATCTTTTCGAGTACTTATACACTTAATGCTAAAATATTTAAATAAACTGGTCGGATTTAAGCTGGGTTTATACAGAAAAATAAGGTAAGATAAGACATATATATATATATATATATATATATATATATATATAGTAAGATATACATACTGCAAAATTAATGAACAGTCCACCCTACCTATGTAAATGTCAATATCCGGCGTTTTGCTTAACTTTTTTGCGTAAAACTCGTTTTTTTTTAACAAAAATAACATCCACACTATTAATTAGGGTTATGGTGGAAACTCGTGGAAAATGGTAAAAAAAGATAAAAGTTTGGCATCTTTTTATGTCTTATGTTATTTTATGTTATGTTATTTTTCTGTATAAACAGCAACAGGGTTTGTCGTAAGCTCAACTCTTATTTCATTTTATGTTATGTCTTATTTTATGTCTTATCTTATCTTATTTTGCTGTATAAACCCAGCATTAATTTATTTGTAACAAAACTATTTGTTAAAGTTCCGCTCGGATTTGTTTTGCGAAATTTACATATTTAAAAATGTAACGAAAAGTTTTTGAACAGCTAATCACACAAACTGGGGCTAATTTAAAAAGTTTAATTAAAAATTCCATACAGTCTAAAACGAATTTTAAATAGGAAAATACAAAAATCTAAATTAAACAAGGTTTTAGAAAAGTTTAAGCATGCACTCGTACAGCTTCATGCACTCAGTTATCAGCACATTTTGAAACTTAGAGTGAATTAGAGTTTAGCTGTTCATACAACGGTAAAATTAAATAATTTACTATTACTACATTTGCACGTGGAACTGAATACGTTTTCAATACGATTCACTTTCAAACCTTGCGGCGAATCCAACTTTTTTTTCGTTGGCATTGCCCAAGTTCAATACTGCTTTTTTTGGGATCGTATTCGGAGTCAACTGCATAAAAACGGGTATCATATCTAACTGACTGACAATACCAATAATAAATTGTGGACAGTTCCAATATTCCTGTTTAAGGCTATAGTTTCTCTCCAGATTTTAAGTAAAAGAAAGTACAACTGGCAACGCCTAGGTTCTTTAATTTTTTAATCTTTTGCCAGAGTGCACAGGAAAAACTAAACATCACAATTAGCTGAAATTTTGCAGGGGCGATTATTTGTAAATGCTTAACAAAAATATCTGAAGGATTTTTCAAAATTCTCAATTATTTTTTCTTCAAAATAAAAGCTCTGGTGCTTTCATCTATCCCAAAAGCCTCAAAATAATTGCGGTTTAGAACAAACCCGATTTACAAAAAAAATAGAGAAATACTCACAGTTTCCTCTGGATTACATTTTTCCTTTTTATATTTCCTTGCTTTAGCGAAAATAAAAACTAAGTTTCCTTTTTTCTAAAAGCCTGTGCACTCCGGAAAAGAAAATCAGTCACACTTCATTGAATTTGGGAGACGCACGCAATTCAAGTGTTGTCAACAAACTTTAAATCGGGCCGCAGTGGGACAGAAGAGTATTTTTACGTTTTCTGAGAGAAAACCATTCGAGGTTGTGTTTATCTTTCAAAAATATGTTTTAAAAAACATTGTTCTAAAACAAATATAAAAGGTTATAACTACAGTATTTTTCATCCGCAATTTATACGGATTTAATTGACGTTACCTGCCAACGATTTTTTAAATGTTAGATTTAATTGTCAGCGAGGTATATAAAAACGCGAGTAAAAAAAAGCACAGTTTAGCCGCGAGTTGTGAACACAATTTTTTTCAATACCTTTATCAAAAAATCCAAGAAAAACAAAAATACTTTTAAAAAGCACTTCTCGAAACACACCATCTTGACACTATAAATCAAGGCGGCTGCTAAATGAAATAACAATGTTTTCCATAGCGATGTGCCTTTTTGCTCGGTGACGTTCATTGTTGGGACATTTTAATCTTTGACAGTTTGATATTTTGACGACGTTTTTAAATGATTTTTTCTTAAATATTTGGTGAAAACTGGCGGAAATGGCTTAATTTTTAGGCAAGAACAATTACATTTTTTCAATATCAATTTTAAAACTTGGTGGTGGTGCACACTTGGCTAAAAGTATTCACAGGTAGCGTTCAATACTTTGTGTATAGATGTCACTCTATTGTTCTTAATTGGAATGCAAGTGACATCTAAACCCAAACTATTGAACGCTACCTATACAAGTATGCGTACATAGAACGACAAATGCATCGAAAAGCCGCGCCGCCGCGCCACCTGCGTGTACGTAAGTTTCTGATAAACAACGGGTTTTACGAATTCCGGCAAAAATAATGGTTTTACAAATTTCGGGTTTTATTAAAAATGGGTTTTACAAATTACGAGTTTGATGAATAATAGTTCGATTAAAAACGGGTCTTATAAATTTCGAATTTGTTATTGAATGAGTTTGAAGAAATGAGGTTCGGATCAAAAATTGGTTGCAGTTGTTATGGTGAATGAAAGTTATAACTAAACCTCTTTTCTTCTGTTACAGGCCCTGTTACAAGCTCACGACGTCGTTGCTCATGAAGTGTACGGAGAGGACGCGATCCGAGTCACCCCCCCGCCGTTGCTGCCATACCTCAATGGAGGGGAGGACATTGACGGGGCCAATGGCGACGTGGAGATGGAGAACGTCACTAGGGTTCGGCTGGTGCAATTCCAGAAGAATACTGACGAACCAATGGTACGTATAATAGGCACTTACTACGTTTATACGCATCTAAAAGCGCTTTTATGTAAGAATGGTTTTAAATAAAATTGCTTTCTCGGAGGGTTTATGCGTCCTTCATTAAATGTCATTAAATATGTCAGTTTAAAGAAAAAACAAATAAAACAACTTAGTTAACGACATATTTTTCTAAAAACCAGAGTTGGGGATTTCTTTAGGTTGGAAGAAATGCGCTGAAGCGTTTCTAAAGTGTTTACTATGACTCTAAAATGGGTTTTTAAGCGATAATCTCGCTTTAAAATGAAATCGGTTTTAGTGGTGTTTATACGAGAACATTTTCAAACCGTGCTTACATAAAAGCGCTTTGAGGCCCATGTAAACAAAGTAAGTGGCAGGCCTAGAAGGTTTTGTATATCTGTGGTATAGTCTGACCATCGATCTGGGAGACTTATTATTATTCATGGCCGATAAGCATTTATTGCGACTCAGCGGCTGTTCGAATGTAAGCAGGGACGCACTTAGTGTTGTAATAGATCAGTGAATTTCTACCACGGATCACCTTAAAGGGGAAGAAGATATTGTGTTTTATTGTCGGTTCGGTCTAACTATTTCGTTTTTAATGAAAAAATTATTCTAACCTACACGTACAAAATATATTTGCTCATAGAATAAAAATACACAAACATAAGTTAAATTTATAAAATTGAGTTTAACAGGTACATACATATATAGTACAAAAAAATACGGGATAGTAAACAAATTAACAAATTTTAAGTCAGTTTCACTGTCACTGTCGTCATTAAAGTCTATGATAATTTTTTCTCTGGGTAGCAGATCTATATTTACATATGATTTTTCTATTTTGTGGGTATGAGCTACCCAATTTTCCTAGCTTTTGCTTAAAATATTCTGTTCCGCCGACATAATTAAAGCTACCACAGAAGAATTTAAAGTTGGCAAAACATTATTTCTTTTAACCGTTGCTTTTAGCTCATGCCATATGTATTCAATTGGATTAAACATGCAATGGTAAGGTGGAAGTCTCAACACGTATGGCCCATTTCTTCCGCAAAAGTATTGTTTTTGTACTGAAAATGCTTTAATTATTTCAAGCAATTATTTTTTGGTGTAGCTATCCTCCAAATACATATTATTTTCTAACATGTAGTCCTTAATGGTAAGTTTTGTGTCATTTGAACACGTAACTTTATTTAGCCTTCTACTGTGATAGCTCGCATTATCCATCACAATTACACTATTTGGAGGTATATTGGGTAACAGGATATTCTTGAACCAGTCTTCAAATAATTCCGCTGTGGTATCGTCATGGTAGTCAGTATGGCCATCATTTATATTTTTGGCTGATAAGGCCAATGCATTTGGTATCCTCGCGCTTTCCTTTATTTGATGGAGCTTTAGTTGTGCAGTGACCAGACGAATCTACCCAACCTTTATCTAGAACTTCATGGGTGTCAAACCAAGTTTCATCGAGATAAACAATATCCCTATTACTTTCTCTACACTCGTGTATTGCAATTAAATATTCCATCCTCCGTTTTTATAAACGAGCCGATTTCATAATCACTTGCCGTTTATTAATTTTTTTTATTTTAAAACCGTTTTTTAAAATACATTTTCTCAGTGTCTCGCGGTAACACTCTATTCCTGTATCATCTTTTTTTAATCTTTGAATTAATGTTTGTAGAGTAGGAATCATCTGTTCCCTATACATTTGATATACTTTTCTATTCTATATTTTTCTACGAATGATATCATCACCCATGTCCAATTTCTTAGAAGTATTAGCATTCTTCCTTTTTCTTCTCCCAACTATCTGTTTATTTACTACACGCCACACTGTTTTTACCGATCTTCGTGTTAAAGCTGCTGCTTCCTTCACTGCACCAAATTTTGATAACCCACGTTCAAGAAGGGTGATATAAACGTCAAATATTACTTTTTTCAACACCGTTCTCAACTAAAAAGCCAGTTAACTCATTTCGTCTTAGTATCCTTTGGCCTATGATCGGTGCCATATTGACACCAAACTGACAGAAAATCCATGTTTTACTTGTCAATTTGGTTATAAAAATGGCAGCCACATTAGGCTAAATGGTACTGAGGCGGTAGGAGTTAACAGGCTTTTTAGTTAAGAACGGTGTTGCTTTTTTGTATCAAGTGACAAAATATCGCGTTTAACGGCGCAAGAACAATCCAGAGATAATATAAATTTGTCAATCGATTTCAATACGTCATCTACCACTCATTATCTATCTCTGGTTTCTTTACTGTATTCTCCTGTTCACAGATTGCGCCGCGAATCATTGGGGATTAGGGTCACTGGATCCTAAAACCTGCGGCTGGGACCGCATGTCTCAGGATCCAGTGACCCTATGGGGGATTGTTTATTTATCACCTAGGTGATCGAATTGAGAGCAGTGACAACTAGTCAAATGGCCATACACACAGACCACTTAAGGGTTCTAAAAAGTAGCTTTTCACCAAAGGAAAAATTATTAAATAAAACACAAAAATCAGGCCGACGAACTCCAAAACAAAACGACAAAACTAAGGTTATGAAGAATGTCAGGAAGACACACTGACATTGGTTAGTTGGAAATACAGTGAGTCGACCAATTTCGATGTTTGCATGGCATACATTTTTTTTCCTGGTAAGGGGTGTTACCTAGCTAGATCTCTCTTAGCCGAATACATTTAGGAAAGGAGAACACTAGAAGCTATGCCTAGGGTAAGCTCACAAAAAAAAGACGTGGGTGGTTAATTTTGATGGTGGCGGTATCTATAATATAACCATTTAAGTACTTTTTGATGCTAGGCATATAACTAATATTGATAGGTAACCAGTATAGTCCATGTTTTTACATTTCCGCATGTTTTAGCTTTAGAGGAAAATAATACTCAATTTGTTTTTTATTAGAGGAAGAGGATTACAAAGCTTATTAATACAATCTAGAGAGTTTTTGAAATTAGGTGTCCATTATTTGGAAAATTACAAATATTTCCAATTTAGTTTTACAGGTCTCTATAAAGGGTATTTCTGACTGTTTCTGACGTGATATGGGCGCGCCAATTTTGAAACACCACAAAAGCTAAAACAGTTTTTTTCAAAAAATAAACAAAATTTTAAAAAAGTACCAAGATTTGATGGAAAAACATAGTCCAATAAACAATTTAGGCAAAATTTCAGGCCATTTGGAAGTCCCGTTTCCGAGAAACATGCGGAAAAAGAATTGCCTAATAAACGGACCCAACAGCGTTGCCGGTTTAACGATGTAATTGGGCCGTTAAGCCTGTCCTAATTATTTTCAGACAATTAATTTGTTAATTAAATAATTACACATTTTTAAATCCGCACCTGTAATCCTCAGAAATGGTAGCATGTTTACAGCTTTTTTTTTATTTATTTTCACACCCCGAACAGTAGGTGATTATTAGGGTAAGGGATTAGCATTTATAATGAGTCTCTTAGATCTATGGTCGTACTATAATAAGCTAAACTGCAGTTATGAAAAAGAGAACCTACTTAAAGATTGGAATAAGATATTTTTTTAATTGTAAGATAGAATGTACCTAAAAACATATCAAAATTAGGATTAGTCCTGGCCCCATCGTATACCCCCGGAAAAAAATCTAGGTCCGGAGATTTTTACTTTTGATTAATGTTTTTGGATTATTGTTGCAGTAATTTATCTTAGGTAGACATTGATCACGAGAGCCAAACTATTTTAATGACCACCCTATACTTTTCTATTAAAAAGCTTAAATTTGCAATTTTTTGTGCGTTTCCCTTGTCGAAAAATGGCTAAATAACAAAAAGTACTTGGACAATCGAAAAAAGAAAAACACGGATGGAGAGACAATATCTTTCTGCGTTTTATGTGTTATGCTTTATGTCTAATAAATATAAGGTTCAGAGAGGCAACGCGGCATCTGTTTTGGGAACACTGCCGGACTTACAGCCTTTGTACAGGGTGTTCTGTCTCTAATTCTAATTTGGGCTTATTATGTAACTTTTGTGTATGTATTAAGTTTTATTTTATAGTTTTAATTATTGTAGAAACTCTTAATTTTCATTTTATAAACTCGGTGCCTCAAATCGTCACCAACAATCATCAGTTTCTTAAAGATAACTACAACGGTTTGCATCCACATGTAACTTCTAAATTTAATTTCTCGTTAGTTTCAACTCAAGAAGTAGAGACAATCATCCTAAAGAAAATCAAAACGAATGCAGTTGGTACTGAAGACATTGGCATCAAAATGTTGCTAAATATTATTCCAGTGATCACCTTACCTTTATCATCAATCACTGTCTTTCTACCGGTGAGTTCCCTACCGAGTGAAAGAGGGCCAGTGTGGTGCATGTTCCAAAAAATAATAATCCCAGCACATTATCAGAGTTTCGTCCTATTAGCATCTTACCTACTCTTTCCAAAGTACTGGATTCTACCCTCGACTCAATCCGGCTTTTGACCAAACCATAGCATACATCTATACTGCTAGCGACGAAAGCAAGATTACCTCTTTAGTACTGCTGGACTACAGCAAGGCGTTTGACACGATCGATCACAATATAATGCTAACCATGCTATCTGAATTGAGAATCTTCTGATCTTTACTTGTATAAAATTATATAAATTATTTTATATAAGATACTTTACATTTAAATTTAACTTAATAAATCGGTGCATTATTATTTTTTATTTGATTATTTTGCTTAATTAATTATTTTTGTTTAGACAGTTAGATAAGAGTAGCTCTGCTAGATCTCGCCGTCTCCTAAACTAATGTTTTAGTAATGCTTTTTTTTTAATAAAGGCATATTGTACTATATTGTATTGTATTGTATTGTACTTCTTACCCGTGGATTTTGCCCTGTAAAATATTTTCACTAGTCATACCAGAAGAGGTTAAATTTTACATCTTAGGGCCGGTTTCTCAATAGTGGGTTACTAGAGAGTTAAATTAACTCGGGCTATAAATTCCAGTTTTTTGCTGTTTCAAGCCAACTTGTTTTTAGGTTAACCCTGCGGTAAAATAACTTATCCTCGCCGTGAAGCCAGGGTTACCCTGGAGTTAACTTTAACTTGCTATTGAGAAACCGGCCCTTAATTTATCTAAGTAAAATCGTAGTAGATTCTCTATCTTACGGTAAAATGTATCAAAATGTAAGTTTATACAAAATTAAGACCTAATTTTGTTTAACTGCGTTTTTGCAAAGTGAAACTATAACAAGTAAAAAAAAAGTTCTGTAATTACGTCAAAACATTTCCGATTTAATTCGCTGTTCGTTACCTACTCAACCGAAAAAAAATTCTGAAAAATACGTGTGTTGCCGTGGTGGCCTGTCAAAAAAATCCATTTTGATGGTTTAAAAAGTACTGGTGCGGAATTTTTTATGTCGCCTTTGAAAGCGTAAATGAAAACAGAATCTTTTGCTTTCTTTCCCATGTTTTTCAATTTTTCTCGAGCTTTTTTCCAGTAAATTAAATTCTTTTCCCTCTCCTTACAATATAAATGGGTCGAAAGCCTCACTGTTCTCGTTATCTTTCTATTCGCCTTCCTACACCAAAATAATAGAGATTGACAACAGAAATTTAATAGCAGTTATGCTTGAGCACTTCTATATTATATGCTTTATATTTTACAGGGTGTACCAACAAAAACGAGATATTAGCGTTTTTTTAAAGGTTTTTGAAATGCTTTTACGCATATAGTTTTCGAGATATATATAGGGTGGGCCATAACAAACCGGACAAAATGTTTTTCGTTATAACTTTCGAACGAAACCACCGATTTTAATGCAACAACTGCTCTTTGCATAGAATTGAGCAAGACAAGAGAAAAATATTTTTTGTTCGCCATCTTAAAATCTAAGATGACGGAAAGAAACAACCTTTATCCTTTAAAGAGCCACGTTTATTCTTATGTTACGGAAGATTTTTGGAGTTTTTTATGAATGCATAAAAAAGCTCTCTTTCTGCAACCCAGAACGAGGTGCGATTCATTAAAATCGGTTAAGTGGTTCTCAAAAGAAATAAAAAATTTTCAATCAGTGTTTTATGGATTATGCGATTGCCGTCTCAATTCTGTCTGCATAGATTTTCTCATAAATTCATTATTACTAACCCGATTTTGATGAGATAAAAAGCCTCATGGTGAAAATCGATTCTTCTTCCGCTGCCGCCACCTTAAATTCCAAGATGGCGGACAGAATCAAACTTGACCCTTCAAAAAGGCTCGTTTATTCATATTTTCTGAAAATTTTCTATTTTTTTTATTCGTAGAAAAGTTCTGCTTTCGCCACGCACTGTTTTCTAGATTATACGATTGCCTTCTCAATTTCGTCTGCATTAATTTTCTTATAAATTCATAATTACTGAACCGATTTTAATTTAATAAAAAGCATTTTTGGACTTTTTTTAAATTCGTAAAAAAGCTCGGTCTCCGCCGCGTATAAGTAGATACAAATCATTAAAAACGGTTTAGGTTATGAAAAAATTAATATAAATTCAGAAAAGGGTAAAAAATTTACTCGCAACACAAAAAAGAGCGGCTTTTTTAAATGGTGGGAAATTTCAATGGCGATCTTTAAAGAGAAATAGATTATCACCATGAGGTTTTTTATTTTATCAAAATCAGTTCGGTAATAATGAATTTATGAGGAAAAAATGGTTAAAATAAAAAATAATTTTTTGAAAACCGATTTTAATGATTCGTACCTAGCTTTTAGCGTTAGAGAAATGACATTTTTAGGTTCTTGAAATCTAAGAATAAACGAGCTTCTTTGAAGAGATAAATTTAATTGTGTCCGCCATATTGGGTTTCAAAATGGCGACAAATTTTGATAGTGATCTTTTAAGAGTTTTTGATCTTCGCCATGATGCTTTTTATTTTATTGAAATGGGTTAAGTATCAATTTGAGAAGGCAATCCTATAATTTGGAAAACAGTGATGAAAACAAAAATTAATTTTTGGAGAACCACCAAACCGATTGTGATGATTTATACCTCGTTGTACGTGGCGAAAGTAGAACTTTTTTAAAAATTAAAAAAAATATTTAAAAGTTTACAGAACATATGAATAAACGAGTCTCTTTAAGGGGTTCAAGTTTGATTCTGTCCGCCATTTTGGATTTCAAAATGGCGGCAAATTTTAATAGCATTGGTTAAAGAACAATCGATATTCACCATGAGGCTTTTTATTTCATCAAAATCGGTTAAGTAATAATGAATTTGTGAAAAAATGTATGCAGACAGAATTGAAACGGCAATCGCATAATCCTTAAAACACTAATTGAAAATTTATAATTTTTTTTTGGGAACCACTTAACCGATTTTAATGATTCATAGCTCGGTCTGTGTGGCAGAAACGGAGCTTTTTTACGAATTCATAAAAAAATACAAAAATCTTCCGTAGCATAAGAATAAAGGTGGCTTTTTGAACGGTAAAGTTTGTTTCTTTCTGCCATCTTAGATTTTAAGATGGCGGACAAAAAAATATTTTTACTTAAAGTATTGCTCAATTCCCTTCAAAGAGCAGTTTGGCATTAAAATCGGTGGTATGGTTCGAAAGTCATAACGGAAAACATTTTGTCCGGTTTTTAATTTTCTATTACGTAAAAACTACCTGTCCGGTTTTAAAAGGTTTGGTCATTTTAAAAAGCCAAGTCATCGCAATTTTGGGATCGGATGTCAAAATTGACATTTCGTACAAATCCAAGATGGCGGACAATCTTATAAAATATGTATTTGAGACACCCCCTGCAAATATATTTCGAGAGCCATGTCCTTCCTTAGTTTGCTGATGTATCGCTTGTTAAAATTGGGTAAGAAATAAGAAAATTATACATTTTTGAAATAAGTTCGTTTGGTAAGCCTAATTTAGCCAAATTTTCGATGAATTTTTCCGTTTTTAATAGCGCTAACCATTTTGAAAAGCCAAGGTTTCAAAATTTATTACTTTTTTGCCAAAATTGACATTTTGTAAAAATCCAAGATGTCGGACAGTTTTAAAAAGTAGGTTGTTTTAAGCTTGCCTGCAAATTTTTGTGTGCGCCACTGGGTTAAAAGTTAAATTTACGTGTCTACCATACGCCTCATCATTTCCGAGTCGCTAATAAAGATCGGCTAAGAAGTAACAGAGTTACAATTTGTTCAAATGTGTGCCTTTGGTAACTAAATTCAGATGAGAAACGCACTCAAATAACTTAATGCACATTTTTCTCACTTCTTACCCGATTTTTACAAACAATACATCAGAAGACTCGAGACTGATGAGGCTTTACACGTCAAATTTAACTTTTGCACCAGTGGAGCACACAAAAAATGCGCAGGGGGGTCAAAACAACCTACTTTTTGAAACTGTCCGCCATCTTGTATTTCTTTGAAATGTCAATTTTGCCAAAAAAGTAATAAATTTTAAAACTTTTTTTTATTTGACTGAATTAGGCTTATGAAACGCAGTTATTGGAAAAATGTATTACTTTCTTATTTCTTACGCCCCGATTTTAATGAGCGATACATCAGTAAACCAGGGAAGAACATGGCTTTCGAAATATATTTTTACTTTGCACCAGTGGCCCACACAAAAAATTTGCAGCGGGGGTAAAAAATACCTATTTTTTAAAATTGTCCGCCATCTTGAATTTTTACGAAATGTCAATTCTAACGTCATATTCCAAAATTCTCATGTCCTGGCTTTTGAACATGACCAAAATTTTTAAAATCGGACGGGTAGTTTTTAAGTAATGGACAATCAAAAAAGTCCCGTTTTTTTTGGCCCACCTTATATATATATATATATTTTTTTTTTTGGGTATCAAACGACAAGTAATTTTATGAAGATTTTAATTTTTGTATATCCTAGTTGGTAATTGGGTCGAGATTAAGAGCAAAATAAGATATTAAAAAAACAATCGGTTGAGGGTAAGATTAATGTAGTAATTTTTTTCAGGGCATCACTTTAAAAATCAACGACGATGGAAAATGTATAGTAGCACGTATTATGCACGGAGGGATGATCCATAGGCAAGCCACCCTGCACGTGGGAGATGAAATTAGGGAAATTAATGGAATCCCGGTGGCCAATCAGTCGGTGGGGGCGCTACAAAAAATTCTCGTAAGTAGAATAAGTTAATTTTGTGAGTGTTATTATTAAAATTAAGGCTACATTGTAAAAAAAGTAATATGCTTTTGTTTTTTACCAAAAAGGATTTTCAGGTTGTTTTTTTGAGATCTTTTTTAGTACCGGTTACTTTCGAAAAACGTATGTTTTATATAAGGATGGATTCTTTAAACAAAAGGGTGCTTCTAGCGGGTTAGAATTTGGTTTTATGAAAAAATCCAAAAACACGTCAACTGAGATTTTTAATTTTCTTCAATCGTGCTATCTTGGATTTTTATGTCGTTTGTTCACGAGGTATGGCAAAAAAATATATTTTTTTAAAAAAGACACCCTGTATAGTTTGACATTTTTGAATTCTAAAAAAAATTATCTTTTTGACAATACCACACTAATACTCTATCTCTTATGGTTTCCAAGATAGAAGCATTTAAACTTGCATGGAATTGTTGTCTATCCCTGTTTTACGGGGGATATTTGAATGAATATCGAAGGTTTCCATACAGATTTAGATAAAAATATCTCGATTATCGTAAAAGATAGATTTTACTGTGTGGTATTGCTTAAGAGAGAATTGTTTGCAGTTTTCAAAAATTGCAAAATATACAGGGTGTCATATTTAAAAAAAATATTTTTTGCGATACCTCGTAAACTAAATGACATAGACAAAAAAAGTCGACATGTTTTTCGATTTTTTTAATCAACGAAATTCTGACTCGCTAGAAGCACCGTTCCGTTTAAAGAATCCACCCTGTATATAAAAACTGACAGTAAATATTACTATATATTTTTTGGTAAATCGAAAAATTTTTGAGTTATTAATTTTTGCATTTTGCCGCAACTTTATCTGACTTAAAACATGATTTTTTCAGAAGGAAGCTCGAGGCTCAGTTACTTTTAAGATAGTACCATCTTATAGAAGTGCCCCGCCCCCCTGTGAGGTAGGTACCACCTTAAACACTCTTCAATCATATTCATTTATTCATTCTCATTATTATTTTTTGTTTTTATTTTTGGCATCGAGTGTGACTTATGTGTGTAAAATTTTGAATATATCCACTCTGAGTAACTGATAAATATCCCCCTTATTTTTATGAAAATTCGAGATTTTTCGAAATATTCGAAAAAATCCCCCCCCCTTCCTTTATTCACTCCTTCTTTGTGCTGCTGTTTGTATATTATCCATAGATATTACTCTCTCCTTTCCCCTCAATTAATTGTTTTTATTTCATTTCTATCACTCATGTGCCAAAGTCATGTCTTTTAGTTAAGCACATCTCATCAAAATCAGGCCAGTATAAAAAATTCAGGATGGCGTATAAAATCAAGGCAGTACCTATACGAAATCTATAATGGCGTATTAAAAGTTATTTCAAAGAAAATGTGTTTTGGGAAAATTTAAGTGAAGACAATTATGGCAACTATAAGAAATCAAGGCAAATCTAAAGGAAATTACTAGTAACTGATAAAGTCAATCTTGACTAATGTTCAAACTTTCTTGGTTTATACGTCATCTTATATAAAGTAATTTATGCTGTTTATTGTAGAAAAGCTTATAAAATTGGCTTCCAGTATTTTTCAAAATTTTGACCAAATTTTTAATTTTTTCTTTAGTTATTCAGGATAAAACCGCTTCCAGTACTAGTAAGTATATCATAATTATTAAAAAACATAATTAATGTAGAGTTTGTAGTTTTAAACTTTAGAAAATCCTGGTAACAGTGGTGTGATGTGCTTAACTGTTTGTAATTTTTTTGATGCTTTCTTTAACTCCAACTTGTACAGGGTGGGCTAAATTGGCTGGGATTTGGGGGTTTTGGGTACTTCTAGGCAAGATATCTAAAAAATGGTATACATGTCCTGGGCTCGATTTTTGAGACAAGCTTAAATACGAAAACTGCATCTTGATATGTCTTACCATTTCCGAGCTACGGGGGCATTTTGAAAAGTCTACATTTTGGGATGAGGTCTATAACCTCGTTATTTATAGGAATATTTATTTCATGTAAATAGCTTTTTTGAAGACATTTTAACAAAGAACTTAACCTTGTAACTGAATTTTTCCTAGCACATCTAGTTTTTGAGATATAACCCAAAGTTGGTATTTTTCTTATAGAATGACCCTTTATTTATTTAATTTTTAAAATCGGCATAAAAATTTCCTTTAAAATGTATCACATTTTGTGCTTTATTTCTTGTATGTTTTTATTTTTATGTACTTTTTTATATTTTTATTACTTTTTACAAATATTTATATTTATTTTATCTTTTTAATTTTACTATATAGTAAAAATTACGTTAAAAAAGTTTAAAAGGTAATAATTAAAAAAATATCGAAAAAATAAAAATATAAAAAAATCCAAAAAATTAAACATCAAGTGTGATACATCGTTTTAAACGAAATTTTATGCTGATTTAAAAAGTCATTCCATAAGAAAAATACCAACTTTAGGTTATATCTCAGAAACTAGATGCGTTAGGGAAATTTCAGTTTGACGGTTGAGTTTTTTACATAAAAACAATATTCCCATAAATAAGAAAGTTATAGACCTCATCCCAAAATGCAGACTTTTCAAAAAGCCCCCGTATCTCAAAAACCTCTTAACATATTGAGATGCAATTTTCGTATTTAAACTTGTCTGGAAAATCGAAGACAGGACATGTATACTATTTTTTAAAACCCCCAAATCCCAGCGAATTTAGCCCACCTTATACAAAAATATCCTTGGTATTTTTTACCCTAACCTTTTTCCATTTTTCAGAAAATCTAGGCATTGAAAAAGCATGTGTTTTTCTGCAAAATTAATTATTTTAAAAATATTTTTATTAGACAAAAATTTTTTTTTTTTTAGATATTCGTCAGAGCTCAATTCGACTACGATCCTCTAGATGATGACCTAATACCATGCGCACAAGCCGGTATAGCATTTAAAACTGGTGATATCTTACAGGTAATTACCTTTCTGTCGACTAGATAAAATTCCCTTTCTTATGATACCTCACTAATCCCACACAAAACTCCCTCTGGTGTTGCACCAGGATAACTGATAATAAGCGACTGCACACTTCATTGCAAATTTAATTGGACCACTTTTTGGTCCGGAGAATTTGAAATGGACAGTAGGTGCCCTTGGCCCAAGGTTGATATACAACACTGGTGGCCTCCAGAATTGGACGACGTCACAATGGTGCGAAATTTAAAAATAGTTCCTCTTTAGTTAAAAAATAAGGTATGTCAACATTTTCAGAAGATATTGGAAAGTAGGTTGATTGATCCGAGTGGTCGGTCGAACCTGGGGCATTAGCCCGAGGATCCTACACTGGATATACACGGCCATCAAGAATCCAATACGGATCAGTGGTCTGGTGGCCTGCTGTAGAGAAGCTGAGGGCTCTTCTGCAGAGGAAAATCGGCGCAATGAAGACGACCCCCATCCACGCCCTGGAAACAATCTTTGGTCTCCCCTCGCTTCCAACTTGGAGCAAGAAAGAAGCGATGGCGACGCACCTACGATTAAGAGATCAGGGACTATGGAAGGGCCGGGAGGAAAGAGAGGGCCATCTGGCGGTCGAGGGACTGGCGACGAAAAAGTTGCCCCTCCTAAGACTGCCAGCAAAAGCACCACTTAAATCATGGAGGTTCGATAAAAAGTACAAAGTCACACTACCAGAACGGAATTCGTGGCAAAAGGAAGAATTCTAAACGGAATTAAGCAGAGAGACGACGGTCTGCTACACGGATGGCTCTAAACTGTCAGCCAGGCAGACAACAGGCGCAGGAGTGTCCGCGAAAAGCCTAGAAGTTCAGAAAATTTATCCACTTGGAGAACACGCTACGGTATTTCAAGTCGAGGTATACGCCATTATCAGGAGAGACATACGCTCCGACAGCCAGGCTGCCCTCAAGACTCTAAGTGCACCCAAAATGGTCGGTAGTCTGGTGGAGGAGTGCGCTGAAGCACTGCAAACACTGGGTCAAGACAAGAGGGTAACACTGATGCGGGTCCCGGGTCATGAGGGAATACCAGGGAATAAGAAAGCGGACGAACTTGCCAGACTAGGGGCCGAACCAGGTACAGAGTGAGCTCAACAAATGGGCAAACAATGAACTGAAGATGTCTTGGAGGCAAAAGTCAAAGTGCAGACAGTCCAATTAGTGGATGGTCCGAATGTAGCCAGAACTAAATGGCTCTTAGGCAAGACCCGAAAGGACATTGCACTGCTGACAGGGATGCTGACTGGGCACAGTTGGCTGAACACACATCTGACGCAAATAAGAATAGCAGGAGATCCTGTGTGTCCCGCTTGCGGGCTCGAAGAGGAATCGGCGCAGCACTTGATAGCAAAGTGCGATGCATATGCCAGATCAAGGCAAGAGCTGCACTGGCTCAAATGGGCCGACATACTGAACTTCGTAAAGAAGATAGGAAGACCCGGATAGAGAGTTTCAGCGGCAGTAGGGGCATAGGGGTAAGGAACGGGGTATGTCAGAAAGGGCCCATGAAGAGGCCTAATTGCCAGGCCCACGGACCGCCCCTATACTACTACTAGGTTTATTGATTCATTAATTTATGCAGTAACTAATAAGATAGAACACTTTTTTTTTGGAAAAAATATAAATATTTTTTTTTACATTTTAGATAATTAGTAAAGACGACCACCATTGGTGGCAGGCGAGAAAGGATCCTGCGGGATCTGCAGGTCTGATACCTTCCCCGGAGCTTCAAGAATGGCGGGCGGCATGCGCTGCTATGGAAAAGACTAAAACCGAGCAAGGTAAGATTTTTTAACAGATTTGAGCTAAAAAAACACAGGTTAGCTGCGAGTTGTAAACACTTTTTTTGAAATTAACTCTGTGTTTCGGACTTCCACTCTCTATATTTTATTTATACACGACGTTTCGATCAGTAATATCTCTGATCGTCCTCAGGTGCAAACTACAATCTATTTCTTTCGTTCTTATATACTATGGGAAATCACTCAACCGTGAAGTTTAAGAAGTTGGCTCCGCCCAAGGAGAAGCTTCCAAATATTCAGAATTTCAACACTTGGTTTACTGAAACACACCGATTCTGCCCAATAAAGGTAGCTTCAAGGAATTTTTTTTTCTTCCAGTGTGACTCCTTGTGCAAAACCTTTGCTTCTGTCCACTTCATTCGGTGTTGTTTTGAACATACGATTCCTGATTTCGTTGTTTCACCTCTTTGGGTATTCGTCTGATGTTCTTAAAGCCTAACAGATAGTGGTCTTTTTGTTTCACCTATGCATAATTTACCACACTCACAAGGAACTTGGTAAATGCATTCTTAATTTTGTTTGTTCTCCGGTTTTGTTTTACTAAGAAGGATTCGAATTGTATTATTATAGCTTTAAAAGCTGTTTTAATATTATAGTTGTTTGCTACTGTTCGAATTTTCTCTGATACTCCTTTAATGTATGGATTCACGAACCCCTTCATGAACGTCCGAGCCTACCGCTGGAGGGAGTGATGGAGTTGTTGGAGTGCTGTCTACATAACTCTTATTTTCAGGTTTTATGCTCAAAATGACGGTCTGCCAACGGGTTCATCGCTTTCGCCAGTGGTGGCCAATATTTACATGGAGTGGTTCGAATCACACGCGGTTGATACCGCAACAACTTTCAGAATTTCCTCACCATCTAAATAACATAAGACCCATCATTAAATTCAGAATGGAGTTGGAGCAGAATTGTCAAATTCCTTTTATTAGATTAGTACAACAGTCTATCGTATACCCACTCACACAGGACAATATTTAAATCAAGGTTTAAATAACTCTGCTACAACCAAACGAGGTATAATAAGAACTTTGTATAATAGGGGTGTTCAAATCTGTAATAATTCTCATTCTTCATGAAATTGAAATAAGAAACATTAAGAAGGATCTGCAGAAGAATGGTTACAGCCTTAAACTTATAACAGATACTATTTCTAAATTTTAGCAAACAGGACAGAGATTACATGACCAAAACCAGGCAAATGCATTCCTTACAATTCCATACATGAAAGGAGTATCGGAGAAAATTCGAAGAGTAGCAAACAACTTTAATATTAAAACAGCTTTTAAAGCTAATAATACAATTCGAAGCCTTCTTAGTAAAACAAAATTGGAGAACAAACAAAATAAGGAATGCATTTACCAAGTTCCTTGTGAGTGTGGTGAATCATACATAGCTGAAAAAAAAGGCTTAAAGAACATCAGACGAATACCCAAAGAGGTGAAACAACGAAATCAGGAATCGCCGAACACGCATGGTCAAAATAACACCGAATGAAGTGGACAGAAGCAAAGGTTTTGCACAAGGAGTCACACTGGAAGAAACGAAAATTCCTTGAAGCTGCCTTTATTGGGCAGAATCAGGGTGTTTTCAGTAAACCAAGTGTTGAAATTCCAAATATTTGGAAGCCCCTCCTTAAGCGGAGCCAACTTTTTAAGCTTCACGGTTGAGTGATTTCCCATAGTATATAAGTACGTAGCCTTAGGAATAGATTGTGGTTTGCACCTGAGGACGATCAGAGATTGTACTGATCGAAACGTCGTTTATAAATAAAATATAGACAATGGAAGTCCGAAACACAGAGTTGAACTATCTTTTTATTGCCTTTATCAAAAAATTAAAAAAACGGGTAAAACATACTTTTGTATATTTTTTTAACTAGGACACAAGGACCACGGCTACGGGGCTACACAAAAGTACTTACTTCGTCACCGTCTACTTCGTTCCTAAATCATTTTGGCCATTTAATTTTTTGACATTTTACCATTAAACAATTTTTTTTAATGGGTTACCAAAAACGCCATATTTTTGTTTTTGCGAACATTAAGTAAAATTGGGTTTTTGACAAGGGCATAAAAAACTAGTTACTATTTCTTTTGTTTTTTCACACCAAAAACCAATTTGTACACATAAAGAGACAAAGCAGTCATTTTCGCGACCGCCTTGGGTGAAAAATGAGTCCATTTAGAAAACCTGTTTTTCTTTTTTCAACAACAGTTTTTTTATATATGAAATTGTTTTTTTTTGAAAAGAAAGACGCATATTTGTTTCTAAACGAGTGTAATTTTGCCTGTGCATTTATTTTTGTGTCGAGTATTCTCCACATTTTCAAGCACTAGAAACACGTTTTTATTTTTGGTATGTGTATATAAAGTTTCATTATCCCGACAACTGCGCTAGATTTAAAAATAAAAGTATTATATCACGAATGTACATAATAGTACATTATAAACCTAGGGACTAAAGTACCACATTTAATCCCGCGCCGAAAGGTTCGTAGCCCGACCGTAAGGGATTAAACGACACTTTAGTCCCGAGGAGACCGCGTCAAGCTACTGCGAACATAGGGCGAAAGAAGTCTAATTTGCCAGTGTACGTACATGCAGAGACACCGCACGCCTATCAGTGAAGCAACCAACACTCAGGCTTCCGATCGCCATTCGCTGCCGTTCGCCGCCGTTCGCCTTGTATTTAGTACGCCTCTAACCACGGTGCTGTGTGGAGCGTAGTCAATGAAACCGGAATTTGGTCAATAAATACGCAAATTTTTATAACGTAATTTTCTTATTTTTTGTCACTGATAAATAAGAGCGTTTTATTATCAACTGCTCAGATTTATCAGTGACGACGTGGTACAATGAAAATAATAAGGAGAAACAAAATAAAAGCAAGTTCTCAAAATAAAATAATACATTCTAAAAACCAAAAAGATTCTCCCAGTCAAAAAAAAATTAAAGCAAATTTTCGAAAAGTCCTCCTTGCTCGGCTAGACAATATCCGAGCCTACTATAAAAACTCCTTCCAACGTTTCCAAGCATGTTAGGGGTGATAATTTGAAAAGCTTCTTCAAAAATAGATAGAAGTCATTAGGAGCAAGATCGGGAGATCGAGCTGGCCATAAAATAGTTCCCCGTGTACTTATAAACCGATTAGGAAATACATTATCAAGATATTCCCTAACAAGGCCAACATTGTGAGCGGAACAACCATCTTGTTGAAACCATGTTTCACCAAATCTTACACCTAACAACTGCCTAGCAGTTGGAATAATGTGCTGCTGCAGTAGATCCAAGTACCCTAGGACCATTCAAATTGCAATTGCCGTTAATAAAAATGGCCCAATTACGTGTTCCCCTACAATACCCCCCCAAACATTTAGTTTTTGGGGATACTGTGTTCTTACGTCAAAATACAAATGCAAATTTTCCCTCGACCAATATCGAACGTGTGTTGGGTTATGACGATTTGACCATCTGCACTTTTTCGGCAACTTCGTAGACATCCATTTTTAGTTTTAAAAATGTATTATTTCAATTAAGAACTTACCCATCTGTTTCTCGAGCAAGGCAGAAATAAAACAAAATAATAAAAACAAAATGAATTTCCAAAAGATAACACTGCAGCGTGCTTCGAATCCACCTCGGTCGTACGGCACGGAGAGTAAATTGGACTTGATTCCCCCTATGTTCGCAGTAGCTTGAAGCGGTCTATATACTATTTTATGCACTTTAGGAAAAGATCTTTGTTAAAATCACCTTATTTCTACGCCAAACGGTTCGTCAACTACAAGAAAGGGTGCTAAGAATGAAATCTTGGCCAAGAGCAAGTGCTGTTTGGCTTGACTTGACATAAATTTAATTATAATTTTCCAGTGATTAGTTTTTTTTTTAATCCCTGAGGGATTATTAAATTTGCTTCTAATCCTTCAACTGAGGGATTAAATTTATGTTTAATCCCTTAGGGATTAAATTTATGTTTAATCCCTTAAGGATTAAATTTTCTTTGAATCCCTTAGGGATTAAATTTTCTTTGAATCCCTTAGGGATTAAATTTTCTTTGAATCCCTTAGGGATTAAAAGTGCCACTTTAGCCCCTAAAAAGAGGGATTAAAAGTACCTATTTAATCCCTGAAGTGCATAAATTGTTTTAGTTTTCTTTGCCTATGTAGTTTGAATAGAAAAGTATACACGAACTATAATAAAAAAGAAAAAAACTCTGTTTTTACGTAAGTTACGTACAATTATTTTTACATGAAAATATTCCAAAATAATTGTTAAAAATTCAAAAGGAACAGGTTTTGCAGGCACTTTTCGGAAACATTATTGTACGTCACCACTAGAATTTAAATAAGGAAACAGCCTGTATTGGTGTATTTTTTGTGGCTCCTTTAAAAAAGTCTGTGTGTAATTGTTTGTTATCTATGTTAACACTTGCTAGACACGGAAAATGGATGTTCCTCTCACAATAACGGTTGCGATGGTTCTACAGGTACTCTAATAACCAAATTGGAATGCCGGTAGCTTGATAAATATTTAGGCAAAAGTTTTTTTTGGAAGAAATTTATTAAAACGCTTTTTTGTCCTCTTTAGAACAACAATTTTTTTTATAGTGGCTGAGGCAAATTTTGACGAATAAGAATAAGGCCGTTTGCTACAACTTTACTACACAAAAAAAATATTCTTGAATATTTAAATTTACATGATATCAAGAACTGCTTCTGATTTTATATTTGGTGTAAATAAGTGAGGCAGATGTCCCCTCCATAATACGCCTATGAATTGGCTTAAGAATGTAATTTATTAAGTTTAAGAATACTTTTTTTGTATGAGCTTCTTAGAGTACCTGCATACTTTTAAGTTGTACAGTCATTCTATAACCCATGACACTTATTTTGTGGACGACCGTACACAAATGTTTTTTGTGGGGTTTGTAAGCATGCTAATATAGTTATGCAGACTTTTTTAAATTTGTATAAGTTGACATTTAGAAATGACTTTTTTTTTCAGTAAATTGCTCAATCTTTGGAAGAAAGAAGAAAAACTTTAAGGACAAGTATTTAGCCAAACACAACGCAGTTTTCGACCAATTAGATTTAGTAACCTATGAAGAAGTTATTAAGTTACCCAGTAAGTAAAGGAGATAGACATATTATTTTATTTTTAATATAGGTTTTATTTTAAGGATGTAAGCCATAGACTTTCATTAATTTTTCCACTCGATAACTTAATTTTTGGACTATTTAATTGTTATTTACGTACCAAGCGAGGAAATTTTCACTTTTCCCCCCGCGGTTTGTTGAAGACCCGACGTCAGGAGGGAGGTAAAATATGTAAAACTTCCTAGGGAGGTAAAGTGGCAGTTTCGCCTCTCATATGCGGATCGAAAATGTCAATAAAAAAAAAATTTCCAAACCGGATGGCATACTGGGGACGGAAAAAAGATTGGTTGAATATTTAAAAAAATAATAATATTTAATTTTTTGTTCAATTCTGTCGATTTTGTTAAAGAAAGAAAGGAAGTTAGTCAAACTATTGTCTATAAATAACATGAAAGAACAAGCTATGTTAAAGGCCATGGCGCCACCTATACCAAAACACACGAATTAACAGCCTGCCCATGCCATGCTTTGCCTAAACAGCTGATATCAATAACCTTGAGTAACCTTTTTAACATTGTTGGGTAAAGCGAAATAATTTATGAATTTAAAAGTTAAGCAAACACAAAAAATAAACATGTAAAGTAAGTTGAGTTGGCCTATCTCAAAAGGGATTTTTGATATAGAATTTGCTCTCGGTTCTGGTTGACATTATTTTGACAGAAATTTTGACAACAGTTCTAAACAATGACGCCATATATAATCTTGTAAAGGAATCTTTGACTTTACTCAAAAGAAAGATTACCTATTATTATAGGTATTCTTTCTTATAATAATTTTTACATCCTAAGTACCAAACCAACCTCCCAGGCTAATTCTACAATTTCATAACCAGGTTGCAACTATGACTATAAGGATTTTCGTTTTACAATTGGTCCTGGTTCTGGTTGAACCAGAACCGCAACCGATCCTTTCGTTTTAAAACAACAACGTCACAGTTGCAACCCGTTTATGAAAATTTAGAATCAGCCTGATACGTTGGTTCGGCCCGTTGGTTCTAAACATAACCCCTAAAATTTTGCAAAATTATAGATGATCTTTTTTTGAGTAAAATCAAAGATATCTTAATAATATTTTAAATGACGTCATTATTTTAGAACCGCTGTCAAAATTTATGTCAAAATAATGTCAATCAGAACCACGACCAATTCTTAAATCGAAAATCCTTTATGTAAATCGAAAGGACCGGTTTCGGTTCTGGTTCAACCAGAACCAGGACCAAATTTAAATCGAAAATCCTTGAAATGTCTGCGATTAGTGCGACACACGAAATTTGGTTACGCAGTGGTCCCATGTAGTGGCGTCGTAAAAAAAATTTCAGGGGGGGGATATATTTCCAAAAAATGATCTGTTTTTCAGAATAAATACATTTTTTTAGATCGCGGAAATACTACTACGCCACTGGTGCCGTGCTCATTCCAATATCTCCAACATCTTTCGTTCTAAATAGGGTTTAGGTCAAAATAGATAAATGGTTTGCAGTCGCATCCTATAGAGCTGTCTACCAAATTGTCAAAGTCAGACATTAATCACATGATGGCGCTTTAAAAATGGTGGCTGGAGGGTAAACAAAGTGATTTTCCATAAGACGTAATTCAAATTAAACGAGGTGACTAGAAATCGACTCTGGAGGGGGGTTCATCAGTTAATAAAAATCAACTACCTATCTATGGCAAATTTTTAAGCATTAGGTATATAGGTGTTTATTGCTTGAGCAGCTCTTGAACTGAAGGGAGGGGAAAGGGGCGGTTTAATAGGTGTTTTGTTAGTGTAACGAAACGTCTGATTCGGTACTTTGTGACAATAATATTTAATTTTAAAAGCAAGTCTCATCTAGTCTCTCTCAGTTCAGTCTGAAGATCGGGTCAGATCGGCTTTTCCATTCCACGTTTAATTTAATTTTGTTTTTTCCAATTCAGAAAGGATTACTCTATGCGTCTGCATCTCTTTCCACTTTGCCAAACTTTTGATTTAAGTGAGCATTAAGTCTTATGGAAAAATGGTTTGGTTACCTAACGGCAGTCATATTATTTTTGTTAAACTGCCCTATAGACGCACTAACGAACTCGGTTTCTTATTTATTATTTTTTTTTATTTTCCATTTCTTAGTGACGGACCCCGCGTTTCAAAGAAAAACGTTGGTTCTACTTGGAGCTCACGGTGTCGGCAGGAGACACATAAAAAATACACTGATTGCAAAACATCCCGACCAGTACGCCTATCCAATACCTCGTAAGTATATTTAATCAAACAATTAATTAATTAATCAATCAGTCATCCAGTGATTAATTCGTCACCAACTATATACTTAAACATTTAGAACTAGGTTAACTAATCGGTATTCAATCACCTGCGTTATTATGAAATAACCCATTTAATTATTCAATTTATAAACTATATTAATTTGTCTGGTTTTTAGACATCTAGAGCTAGATGAATTAATCGTTATAACCAATACTCAACCAATTAATCACTTACATTATTATTATAACAAGAAATAAATACCTAACCCAATTAAATATTCAATTGTTAAACTATTTTATCATTTAGTTATTTAAAATACGTTTGGCTGAAATTGTAAGTTGGAAATTTGACACTTTCAATAAAATATCCTCGTTTATAAAACGATATATCTTTTGTATCGTTGGTTGATAGATAAATTGAAATTTCATACAACTAATAATAGTGGATCAATTTCTCCTTGTCTTTTTAAAAACCTTAGGTTTTTAAAGCCGTTGAAATGTTGAAAAAATAAATTTTGCTTTTTCTCTATGAATGCTATTTCTTTGAGCTTCCGCTTGAATAAATTTTCCTCCTTGGCAACGATCTTTGCCTCTTTCCATTCCATATGATGTTGTGTCCCCTTCCATGGGTCGGGTCCGCTGGTTTTTCAGATGTAGATATCCCCAAACTTGCATGGTACCTGGTAGATACAGTTCTTAGTTTTGTTAATTGACTTCTTATTGTTGTGGTCGTTTTGAAGACAGTGCGAAGATTGTATTGGTTTCCTATTCTTCTTATCTTTTCTGAGATTATTTTGATGTATGGAATTATAAGTGTCGCCTTCCAATAAACAGTTTCCTGACTTCCGACCAAATTTGCACCAATCGCGACGTCACCTTAGGTAAAACATATTGTAGTTCTTTAAGCGCGACCAAATTTGCATCAATCGCGACCTCACTTTAGGTAAAAAATATTGTTGATCTTCATACGACCTCGAATTATCGTCGTGGTTTCGTTGGCATTTGAAAGTCTTCACCGGAGACGTCATCCGACGGTCACCAACTTGGAAATGACTTTTAATAAAATTTCCGGCGTTTCAGTGTTGTTGTTAGCGATGTTTTCGAGTGGAAAGTAATTTTAAATAAAAAATTCCGACGTCTGAACGTCGTTGATGTCTTTCTTTGTTCATTTGGTCAAATTCAACGTCATGCCGCAACGGCCAATTTCGTAAAGAAAAAGTGACGAAAGTTGTCTGCTGGGAACTTGACGTCACTTCTAGATTATGAATTACTTATGGATAGAGGGCATATTATGTATTTATCTGGATATTTGCCCAGTCTTGATTTACTCATTTTAAAGATTTTTTTTTCGGCATATACCTATTGCTGATTATGTGTACGTGTCGTCAGCTAGCGTGTCTTTTTGATTTAGATACTTACATTGTAAAGATATTTTTAGGCATTACCAAAAACGTTAGAGCCAAACATCGTTCGGTGGGAGAATTTTAGTACTTTAAATGACTCAAGGTCGCAATTTTGTCGGGCATTGGAATTCTAATCTGCAGACGTCGATGAGACGTATTTTTGTGGGGTTCTGGTTAACCGACGGTAATTCTAATGCTAGTTTTTATGATCTATATTAAAATATGCCTTGACAAACGTAGTTTTCAAACTTCTTTTTTTGGAAAAAATACAAAAAAAAACATCAAATTTGCATTATTTTTGAAGCCCACGCATTTTTTTCCACCTAACCTTACTATATTTATCAGTAAAATACCCGTCGCATGGGAATTTCGATGTGGAACATTCCTTAAAAGTCAATTATTATCAATTTTGAGTCCTTTCAACAAAAATAATTGACAACTTTGTATTTTAGAATTTTGGAAAATATTGCTACAAGGTAAGTTATTTTGTCAACTTGTCCAATTTTTCTCTACTATATTTCTAGTAAAAAAATTTTAACGTCAGTTTTAGTAAACTCTCTGGCACTTATGGTTGGTGGACAGCCGACGTCGTTACGTCCCAAATTTGTATGCTCCATTTAGGTAGAAATTTGAGTCATCAGGTACGACATACGACTTCGGCAGTCGTAGTCGGGTCGCCTGAGGCGACGTCGCTGTCACGTCCAAATGTTTATTGGGTGGTGAGGTCTGAAGAGTTTTATTGACCGTGTAGGAGAAACCGTTCCTTCTTTCGACTTTTTTTGATTTGATGCAATTCCCAGTTTGGTTGATGTGACGTGGTCTGATTTAAAGTTTAGATATTGTCCAGTATGAGATGGTTTGCAATATACGGAAGTGGTTATGGTTGAATTCTTTTTGGTGACTAGAACGTCGAGAAAAAGAAGCTGACAATATTTTGTTGACGTGATTGAAGAATTGTTCTAGTACATTGTTGTCCTTTTTCCACATGATAAATATGTCTTTCGTATATCTTAGTCATAGTTTGGGTCACTGCTATATGATATTCGCAAAGCTTCTTCTTCAAAGGATTCCATAAAGATGTTGGCCACTAGCGGCAAAAGTGGAGATCCCATGTGTAGACCATGTTCCTGTCGAAAATACTTGTCCTTTTGGAAGTAAGAACTCTGCAGACAGTATTTCAAAAAATCCATAATGATATTGATTGGTAGACTGGTTCTACCAGAGAGGTGGTTGTCCTTGAGTAGCTTCTGTTCAATGATTGGGAGTAATTCTTCCAGTGCTACGTTCGTGTACAAACTTTCGACGTCAAAACTAAAAAAACTGGACTTTCCTTGAAGAGTCTGCATGATTAGTAGAAGATATTTAGTAAGATTATAAGTCGGAGAACTGGTATCGGGTATGAATTTTCGGCAGTTCATACACATGCGATGATTTGCTGCAGTGCGGTGTGAGTTTGCTCCTTTCACTGTCGTTAAAGTATTGCTGTATTGGTAGAGAGTTTGGTAGATTTTTCTTCCTATGGTGGTGGTTGGGTCCTGAGTCATTTCTCTGTAATTTCCTTTTTGTAGAGCTTCTTTAATTTTCTAGTCGTAGGTGGTGCCGTCCATTACTACAGTTGCATTTCCTTTGACTGCAGGAAGAGTTTTGATCGACTAATTCTTCCTGCAGACAAAGGAAATGCAACTGTAGAAATGGACGCCACCACCTACGACCCAAAAATTGAAAAGGCTTTTTCGATCTGATGTTTGGTAATTTATTTTCTCCCTAAACAGACAGTTGGTTACTGTTCGGCCAGTGCTGCATAGTTTTCTTTAATTTTGCTTTTATCATGTATGCTGATAAGATTGTTATTCAAATCTAATAAAAACAAAATTTTCACACCTTTTTATCTATAATTTTGGGTATAAAAGTATCACTTTCATGAACGCATTAATTCAAAATGTTTTTCTACATTTCCAGCCTTTTCTAGCCAAAAATAACGAAACATTTTTCGCTCGTAAGTACAAACAATGAAAAATAAAACGAATACGTGTCAAACTAGGTTTCAATTTTATTTTCACGAGCCTTACATGGCCAAAATGTAAAGAAATAGGTACTGTTTCCGTCAAAATTTCTGCCAGAAAATCCTAACCTAAAATCTTCAAATGTGACAACACCATCAATCTAGGGCGTTTTCATTTCTGTCAACTATCAAACCTGGTTTTGTTCAGTGGATCATTGAGGTTAGGTTTTGTCTAAAAATGGAACGAACTGTACCTTCCTTAAGTTACCTATTAATTCTTTAATCACCTTCTTGATTAACTGTTATTCATCTTTCAGATACAACGAGACAACCTAGGTCCGACGAAGACAACGGCCGAAATTATTTCTTCGTCAGTCATGACGAAATGATGGCCGATATCGCGGCGAACGAGTACCTCGAGTACGGCACTCATGAGGAGGCCATGTATGGTACGTATGGTA
The DNA here is from genome assembly GCA_963921995.1 of Oxystoma pomonae. NCBI lineage: Eukaryota > Metazoa > Arthropoda > Insecta > Coleoptera > Brentidae > Oxystoma > Oxystoma pomonae. The sequence continues at coordinate 62,351,496 of OY998172.1, forward strand.
CTACCAAATTATCGCAAACTAGTTTGTAAAAAAATATATTTTTCATTTTTTTTCAATATCCCCAAAACTATAAATGTGGATACAGAGTGTAGGGTATTGTTGGATACAGAACAAAAATCTATGAATTTTTTTTTTGCAAAATATATTTTTTAAGTAACTTTTGAAACACCCTGTATGCAAAATGTAGTTCAGTTAAAATACGCGCTGACCAATAATAAACCCACAAAATTCAGAAGCAGAGAAGGCTGAGACACCCTGTACATTAGCTAATATTTCGAATAACTATTTGCTAATTCTTTAATTGCAAGAATAAGTGTGTTCTCTTCTTTTCCTAGGCACCAAACTAGACACAATCCGCAAGATTCACCACGACGGCAAAATGGCGATACTGGACGTCGAACCCCAAGCTTTAAAAATTCTACGCACAGCCGAGTTTGCGCCTTACGTTGTCTTTATTGCAGCGCCTATTCTACAGAATATCGCCGACGTAAGTTCAAGATACTTAAAGATGACGTAACTAGAAAAATAAGTTTTGGTGCAAAGAAAATAAAGTAGTCAAAAGCTTAAAAAAAGTTAAAGCTCAAATGGACATAATTTGTTACAGGTCCTTTTGAAAGGGCCGCCCTCCCCCTTAGTATACATTTTCTCTTGTACATTTATGTTTAGTCTGGTTGATTGATTGATTTTTATGTGTTTTTAGTTTGATGGAAGTTTAGAACGCCTAGCCAAAGAATCAGAAATGCTCAGGTTAGCTTACGGTCACTATTTCGACCTGACAATTGTCAATAATGACATTGACGACACCATAGCGGCCCTCGAACAAGCGATTGAGAGGGTACAAACCACTCCGCAGTGGATACCGGTGTCTTGGGTAAATATTATTTTTTTAAATATTTTTTAAAACATTGTTTGAGGTAAAATAATATATTACACAAACGAATTTTATATTTTGCTGATTTTAGCTTCGATACTTCGCAAAATATTTAAAATAAATTATAAATTAAAATAGACAATAAATAAATAAAATAAAAACAAACACATACATAATAAAATCAGGTAAACATCTTACATAAAGATAAGAATGTTGGTTTAGAAGACATTGTTTTTTAAAAAGGTTTGTCTGATTTTTTTATTTGTGTGTTTGTTTTTATTTAATTTTTTTAACTTTATATTTTCTATAAATAGGTATTAAATGACATATTTTTATTTATGCAGTACTTTTGGCGCAGCTATTGTATTTTTTGGTAATTGTCGTAAGAACTGTTTTATTTCTTTTTCGCAGCAAATTTTGTAAAAAATATAATCTAATTAATTTTTTCTTTTTCTTTTTCAGGTCTACTGACAACAACAGAACTACGACTCCTCGTGGTCGCTGGAATATTTTTAAAAATGTCATTTTTAACAACTTATTATACAGTGTCATTCAACATATTATACTACAAATTAAATATGTATCTATATTTTAACATCAAGAAACAATTTAAAAAAATACAAATTAATTCCAATTTAAAAAAAAATCAAATAGTGAAGGGATAGATGGGTTTGAATGCGTTTTATTGGTTCCTGGATGATATAGCTATTGGATGAGCAATACGTCATTTTTAACTGACCATCTTTAGGCCAACTACGTACATTTCTTCTCCGAGAATTTTAAAAAAGCATACCTTAATTTATTAATTCGAAAGGTATAATTATCACATGCACAAAAATTACTTTGAAGTTTCGAGTTTAAAAAAAAATATGTATGTTTTGAAGTTTTTTAGTATGTGTTTAAAGAGGGTAAATTAGATAAACAACTAGTATCTATAAGGAATTCGAAAGACATCCCCAGCTACCATTCTATTCTTTAAATTCTTAACTGAAAATTAAAAAATGCCTTTTTTATTTGTTATTATTATATTTCTAACAAGGTATGTACTATAATATAGACTTGTATACCTAATCCCAAGCAGCATTTGGACGTTATCTTACGTTGCGTATACGTTGCCCTTAAGAAACGCGACATCGGTTAGCGATGTCTTTTTGACTGCCTGACGACCCTCATTGGTCGCCTCGACGTCATTGATTCTGACTAGCTAACTAATTGCCAACGTTATTTTACGTTTAATTTCTCTCACCTAAAATTAGTTACTAAACAAGAACATTACGTTTGATTTTGTTTCGACTACCTAAAATTTTTGTAAAAGAAATTCTTAAAGATTTACTTAAATTATACCAACCAAATCAATACATATTTTACAGGTTGAATAAAAATGGATGCGTTTTTGTAAAAGGGGATCCTGATAGGTATAAAAGAATAATATATAATTCTTTTATTTATTTAAAAAAAATTATAAGCGAAAGGCCGTTTAAAATTAAATGTAAATAAGATACTTCGAAAAAAACCGGGCGCCCTGAAAATTTGAAAAGTATAATTTTAGACTAAATCTAAAAAGAAAATTAATTTACAATGCCAATCTCTTTAATCTGAACTAACATTATACCAAGTCCAACCGGGTCTCCAAGTTAAGTCGTCAAGCATGACTAAAGTTACGAAACCCGTCGGTTCGCAAACGCATTACGACGTATTTAAAACGTACGTCCGCCATGATGTACGAATTTAATGTTTCAAAACCCCTCGTGAAATTTGCCATCTTCCTGCGTACGTATTAGAATCGCTCGTCTTGCACAGAGTATGTAATATATAAACCTAATCTACGTATTAGAATCTGAAGTCGTTTTTGGTATCACGCACCTAACTGTCAAATGTCGCCCTAACCTCACAGTTCTAGCGTTTTTATTTATTCTTGTTTGTGGTCGTGCCTCGTTATCTCGACATGAGTGCCCAAGCAGCAATTGAACGGCGTAGCGACGTTGTTAAATGTGACCCGACGTTATGATGCGACGTCGTTTTAGCCAACATGCCGACCCGGATTTACACCAAAATGGTGGATGATTTTTGAGTCCTTACGTCGTTGTGCAGTGACTGGAGTCGGAATAGTAATCGTTCTTGTTACGTCGTAAAATACGACCTAAAATGACTACACTAGCGCCCTCTTTGTTATTAATTTTTTGGTGGGGTTTCACTACCCAAAATGTTGCCCATCTCAAACTTTGGGATTTTCGGTTACTAAAATGAACTTATTTTTATCCACTTTAGAAAATGGCAAATAAAAAATTATAATTTGATAATTAACGTTTATTAAATAGTATTTATATGGCCACTAAGGGAGCAAAATTTAAAAACGCAATTCGGTTTACTGACAAATATGCTTAGAAAAGCAAGCAAGCAATGAAAAAACACGCGCGCCCTTGATTTGTTTGTATTTAAACGAAAAATATTGCTTTTTTAATGTAAAAAAAATGGAGGCTACTAAAGCCCTCTTTTTAGGATTCCATGGTCAAATACCTATCTCGCCCGGAACATAAAACGTCTCCAAAATGCCATTTAATGGTCTTTGTAGTATGTTTTGCCGTGTTTAGTAAATATAAACAATGGCGGCCACTTCGAACCTAAACAACGGCATCAAAAATGGCGAATATTATGAAAATCCCAAAAAATACGCGTAAATGGACTACAGTCGTCAAACATTCCAAATGAACCACTTGCCCAACATGCGACAGAAAAACGCTCCAACAATTCCGCCGACAGTTGACAGTCCCCATAACCTTACTTTTTTACGATTTTTCTAAATAAATGGTCGGTGAACTGTGAAATAAAATTTAGTTTTTTCAAATATGGCTAGAAGAAAGAAACCTCAAAGATCCTACTTCTTGAAAGCAAAAAGTATTTTTAGTGAGCGGCAAGAAGTGAAGCTGTGTATCACACATTACTGTTTAAGGAGCACCAGTCTTTCTCTTTCGCCCATATACTTGTAGGATAATGTCATTACTAGTTGAGCCAGTTATTTAAAATCTAGAGAGAGATAGGGCGATCTGCCGTACATAAGTGCGGCAGAGAAGGAGAATATAATGCCATTAGTTCCTTTGGAAACTTTTCTTCTTCACAAGAAAAGGGCATCTAAGTTCGTCAACACTCCGGCCGAAAAACGTCGCAAGACCGGCCAGAAACGTCGCAAGTTCACGTAATGTGAAAGTTGTTTAGCCGTTGATACATCGGCAGAACGTAACTAGAGTCTCATAAAAACGTCCACACGACGTCACTGGTTTACTAGAAAATGCACCAACGCGTGACAGGTCTGCTAAACTAAAGCAACGGAATTTTGTCGCAATATGTAAGACTGTCTGAAGATCATTAATTTATACACGCAAATTAACGTTCATTTAGGTGAAGTATGTGGTCATTGGTCAGAAAATTGTTGCTTAGGTGATTACTTCAAAATAATTTATATCAAAAAATTAAAAGAGACGGAGCACATTCCCCACATGCGGGAGGAAAGTGGTATATGCTGGTTTCCTAAAGGAATCTTTTTGTATCTCGGATTTGTCGTAGGTTTCCTTTGCAAAAGTTAAATTTTTTTCTGTAGATACTACTCGAAAGTTTAAATGGTCAATTTGGCATTTTCAGCAATAGAAGATCTTGGATCCAAAAGCTCCAAGAAAAAAAAATTTGAATAAAAGTTGGGTGAAAATTTTCAAAAAAGTTAGATTGGAAAAAAGAGAAATAAATATAGTTGTTTGAAGTTAGATCGAACTCACGAAAATAGATGTGTTCGTTTGGGACGTCGGTTGACGTAGGCCAGTTCCAACGAGCTACACGTTTTAAATTTAAATGGCAAGCAGACGTCGGTATCCGGCACGTAGAAATTTCCCACTCACTGAAGACGTCGGCTTGGCAGTAAAGACATACGTCGCTTTTGCCGACGTGGACATATCGTTGGATTTTGTAACGGAGAACTAAGAACGTAGCTTTTACCTCAAAGACAACGTTGGAGGCAAACGTCCTTGATCACAACTTAATTCTACTCGAAATTGACGTCATATTAAGAAGCATTTGGGTGGAAGTCAGACTTTTGCTGTTTGGGTAGCCTCTGTGCTTATATACTTATCTATGTCGAATTCAAAGGATTTTTCTAAATATTTAGTGATTTTTTCAAACATTGAAGAAAAACAGAATTTCGGGTATAAGTTAAGCTTTTCTGGGAAAGTTTTAGAAAACTCTTTCTATTCGGTTCTTAAAAATATTTTAATACACAATTCTACGATATTTCCACGCAATCCTTTTTCCATTTTAGGTTTTTTTCCCGGAAAAGATTAGGCCAAATTGGAAAAGTACATCGATGGGAAAAACCAAGTTGCTTGGGATTAGTGTAAGAGCTTAGTAGGTATATAAGTGGGCTTTAATAGTTTTACCACAAATTTAAAAAAAGAAGACACAGAACACGACATTCAACGTGAAAATTCCTTCTCCAAAATGTTTCGTGGTTTTTGTCCACGCTAGTAGCCACCTAAAAACTCACTCTGCTTCACCCACTTAAGCAAACATAAAACGAAAAATGAAGACAATTTATGAAATTACAAAAATACTAACAATGTCACAAATTTTTTTCACTGCCTAAATGAACGTGATGCTGTTTACAAATGCAATACATTAGACGAACAAAAAATTGGTAAAATAGGTACCGACTAAGTAAAAAAATAATGTTTCTGATAAGGAATAGACCAGATCTTGCAATAGCAAATAAGTCTATTGGTAGGTGCCTAGTTGTTTCTGAGATAATGGAAAAAACTCAAATTCTGCATTTTCGACGAATTACATTTTTTTTCACTTAAATTGTACCTATTTGCCATGTGAGAGTCACTAGCAACAAATCTAAAAAAATGTTTTTAGCAAGCTTAATATAGTTAAACAAGAAAAGAACGCATTTAATATAATTAGAAAAGTTTAAAGAAGAAATAGGTTTGGTACATTTTGTGCGCCATATCTTTTTTATTGTTGTTATATAGTGGAAATGAGACAATTAAAAGTTAAAAAATTAGGAGAAAATAAGAAGTAGAGAAGCAAAGAAAATTGTTGAAAACAATCTATAAAACAAGCTTTAAAACCAAAAAAATTACAATTTTTTTTGACTTCTCGCGAATTTTGCATACTGACATGGAGAGTTTTCAAAATTTCCTAAATTTTTACACACATTTTCCACTTGTTGGTTTCTGTATTTTATTTTGTATATTATTTGTAGAAAAAATTAATATACTGTAATTTATAGCAAAAAAATGGCAGATAAATTAATTACAAATACAGGATTTTTTAATGGAAAAAGTTGCCAATTTTAATTTTTGTTTCGTACTTTGTATATTTGTTTGTTGCAAAAAATAAACAAACTATATATATCATTAATTACAATACTACATTGGGCTTCTAGAAATCTTCGTAAGGTTTAGCAGCGATTTTAAAAATTAATTTGTTTTTTCGCTTAATTAGCTAGCTCAATGCGGATTTACACTAATAATAAGAAAAGGTTTACTTACTACGTTTTTATGTGTGACTAAAACCATTTTCAATATGTATTACCAGGAAATTTATTATTACTTGTGTCATTTTGTGTACAGGACTTTGTGATTTTTATTTATCTACAAAACCTACTGAAAATGGATTGTGTCGTCAATAAAAACGTAGATACTCTAAACTCCTCAAAATTAAAATATAAAAAACCCTAAAACCCCTGAAGTAATTATAACTAAATACTAATTAATTATTAAGTAATTAATTGTTAAAAATGGGGTCATTGTAGCTTTTTAATAATCGCAGAATTATTGTGATTCAGTTATATAAATGTAATTTTTGTTATACTTGTGTTTCTTTTTAAATGTTATAGTGATTTAGAATTTTATAAAAAAGTTACAATGATTCTAAAACAAATTTTATATTTTAATAAATTATAGAATAACTGTTAAAAAATCGAATTACCTGGATACATCCAAAGTCATTTAAAGGATAAACAATTTTAGTGAAAATTAAAAGTTTTGAGAAAATAAAACATTTAATGAACAGGACAAGGTTTAAAAGAAAACTAATAATTTAACAAAAGTAATAATTTTTTAATTTATAAGAAAATGTATAAAAATTCCTAGACTGATACTTTAAATTATTTTTCATTTTCATAGTAAACTACAGAGGTTATTGCTAATTTACTTTAGAAGCATAATTAAAAACATCAGTCAAAATAAAGGACCTCTAATACTCAAAGTGGAATGAAATGCAATTTTGTAGAAATATTTTTGTCCCTTAATTTTATGGAAAATAAAACATACATTGACAAAAATATTTATATGCTTTTAGTGACGATAGCAGTACCAAAAGGGGAGGAAGAGGGGACAAGAAAACCCTTCGTGTGCTCTTCGTTATTCCTAGATTAGGATAAAAAATATTTTGTGTAAAAAATCCTACAAAATTTCATCCCATTATAACAAAACGTTGGTTTTTGCAAAAAAAAAAACGAGAAAAACGGGTCCTTATTAGGATCTATATTGGAGATCCCATATTATTTGTTTTGTTCATCCCCCTTTAAAATAAGTTTTTTAAAAAATTTGGTACAAAATGTGTGTTTGAAAAACCTTTGTAGTAAAAATATTGAATTTTTTTGACCTGATAGATATTAAAGGCTTTTTTTAGATAATTTTAAAACAAAAGTAAACGTTACTAATAAGTAATTTTTTAAAAAAAATTATATAAAAACTCAATTAACCCAAATTATGGTTTTTAAAAGCCGACGAATCGAAAAAATTTAAGAAAATGGCAAAAATTCAATATTATTATTATTATAGAATAGAAAAATGTTTCATTATTAAATCTAAAAAAAATAGAGAGGAAAAAAACATGTAGTACCTATACGATATTTCTGAAATAAAAAGAAATGTACCGTTAAAAATTTAATAGGAACTTTTAGCATTAATCACATAATTACTTATACAGTCACGTATACTTAGGTATAACGCGTTTAATGGGTTTCTAATTCTGATTAAACTTTAGAGGGACATATTTGAGTTGATATTTAAAAGATATTTGCAACTAACTCTCTTTTACGGTTTTAAACCCATTAGGGAATGACAGTTTACATTACGTTATTTATGTGTGACTAATTGCTAAAACTCCCTAATTGTTTTTATTTCCATTCCTTACTCCCACCAAAATAAATCACTACACTGGAGGGAATAAATCCGACAAAACTACTTCTATAGATCGAAATATTTGGAAACACAATTTTTTTTACTAATTGACAATTTTTGATCCTTATACTCCTTTTTTCCCTGTCATGCGTTTTTCCTCAAAACATTTTTTAAATGACCACAGTTATACTTGCTTTTGCTCCACTATACAGTCGCGCATCCAGGAATTGCCTTCGGGAGGGGGGGTTAAAGATAAGGAATTGGAAAAAACTTAATTTAAAGTAAAAATGTGACCATAACCAGGCTTCTCGGGGGTTAACCTCAAATCCCCCCTCCGTGCGCCACTGCATCATATCTCTTAAATAGCTCAATCGGTTTCGTATGAGCTCAGATTTGATTTCCTTTTATTTAAAAAAAATGATTAGTTTTTGGTGGTAGTTGCTTTTCAAACCATTTCAACAAACAAAATAAAACAAATCTTTAAAAAAGATTTATTAGAAATTAAGCCTTTGATGAAAGATTCAAAAATTAAAGTTTAAAAAAGGTGTAAAAAAATATTTGAGAGTAAAAAGTTTAAGCTGATCTTTTGATATAAAATAAAGTTTTATTGAAAAAACCTAGAACAAGCTTTTATTAAATGCACCTAAAAGTGGAAAATATTTTTTTATCTTTCTTATACCAAAATAAAACCGATGGGTGGAAATTAAAAATTTTAACTTTAGGTATCATCAGTGGCTGGGTATCGTATATCGGTCACATCGACGAGTCACCTAAGAAACATTTGTATTACTCCATAACCTAAGGAAATTTTCAAAGGCTTGGCAAGCACGGCACCTGTTCTCAGCTTCTTTAGGCATTATGTTTATCATTCGAATAGAAGAAGAATTTAGTTGTTTTTTTGTAGTTCTCTCTTTGTCACCGTAAACTTAAAATTTTTAATTTACGCCCATCGCTTTTATTATGGTATAAAAAAGATAAAAAATTATTTTCTACTTTTAAGTGCATTTAATAAAAGCTTGTTCTTTAAAAGTTTTTTTTTTAATAAAAATTAATTTTTTAATTTTTAGATTTGTACCCTAACCGTCCATTTTGAATCGCATAAACTAAATTTTTTCCCCCTCCGCTTTCCTCGTTAGAGGAAGGTGGGTACCTGAGAATACCATATTATTGTATTTTCACCGGAACTATAAACGCGTACCAAATTTGAACACAATCGGATGCGGATAAGTCAGGCAAAACTGGTTGACATGACCGAAAATCGTCCATCCTGAATTCGCCATATTGAACAGGGTTCCCACTGACCTGGAAAATCTGGAACAGTCAGGGAATTTCGAGAGCTACCTGGAAAAGTCAGGGAATGACCCAAAAATCCTCAAAAGTCAGGGAATTGGCACACAAAACCTGGAATTTCTCTATCTCAACCTATTTTTTAAACCAACTTTGTAAAAAATATTATGTAAGTTCTTCTTTGCTCAGCTCGTATATAAGCTCAACATCAGTTCCGCGCTCAATCAGTTTCAGTCCACCTAAAAGCTTTGTTTAAAAAATATTGAATTGAGTAATATGGGGCTTCAGGCGATCTTGAGAAATTTTACACCAATTACTGGAAGTAAGGGAACCTCCACAGCAACTGCTTCCACTGCCAAAAAGGGTTTTACTTCTTTTTTGTAATCTTTTCTTATTAAGCAATCAGTTATAGATGCAGAAATATTGTGGTGCCAGAAGTCTTTAAGATTATTCCTGCTGTTGCCAATTATGTCCACATCATCTGCGAATGGCAGTAGTAGGTTGGGTCCTTCCTGGTGGAATATAGCCCTTGGTGTCTCAATCTTGGCTTTCCTAGTTGCATATTCTAATGAGATGTTGAAAAGTTGAGGTGAACTAGCCTGATTAAGCCCATTGTTGATACCAGAGAAATCAGAGTAGCTCTGTTCCATCCTTATCTTGCACCTTATATCCTCCGTACACATTTTTACCAGAGATATCAGCTTTTAAAAGTTTGAAATCACTAAACATCTGGTGAAGTTCTCTGTCAAATTCCCAGCATTTTTCTATTATTTGTCTAACAGTGAAAATCTGGTCTATATGCTTATGGCTGTAGTATTGGTATTTACTTCTTCGTTGAGTAGTTAGGATCTCTCTTTTTCGTTGGTTATCAGTTGTACGTTGTTTGTTGAGAGGAAGTTTTCGGTTCTGGGTTGGTATCATGTTTTGTGCTTTGTTATCCCCTGAAAGTATTCTTTTATTCTGTTGTTTTGTCTGTTTTCCTCATTTCTCCTATTTTATTTGGATGGTGTTCTCTCCTTTTCTTTTATGTCAATCTGTATGCTTCAGATCTTTGTTGTTTATACTCTTCTATATTAGATGCTGTTGGATATTGAAGCAGTTTTTTTCCTGGTGATATTTCGTCTTTCCGTAGCTTTACTACAGTCGTCATCAAACTACTTCCTTCTTTGTTTTCTCTTTTTGTCGAGTACTTGACTAGCCTCCCTAGTAGCTGTTTCTTGGATGTTCTTCCAGATCTCGTTTACATTGTAGCCCCATTGCAGTTATTTTATTTCTTCAGTAATTGGTTTCCTGTATTATTCCTGTGTTGGTTCTGTCTTGAATTTTTCCGTATTCCAGCTTATGCTGGTCTTCTTTTTCATGTGCATGTGTACATGTGCATATAAATTAACACTTCGTGCAATTTAGTTTTATAACTTGCTAGATGAACCAAGAAAACGTGGGTAGAACTAGGCAAATTAGTCTTTTATTTTTAATACTGTTAAGTACCTGATTTGTTTTTAGGATTTAACGAATTCGGTTCCTGTGATTTTTGTCTTCAAATAAATTTTCGAGAAAAGTTTTTCGTCTTATTTATCTGATTTTTACATTTTTATCTCGATAATATAAATACCTACTAAATTTGAGCGTTCAAAAATTGTCATGGTAAAAGTCTACATTTACTTGGTATCCACGTAGACAAGCAATTTATATGCAAAAATTACCTGGAATTTTGTTAAAAATGGTCAGGGAAAACCTGGTAAAGTCAGGAAATTTGGAAATCAGAATTTGGTGGGAACCCTGTTGAATTTTTAAAATATACCAATTTTGGTTGAAATCGGACAAACTTGGGTGTTTTCCTCCCTCTACTCCCCTCGAAGGGTGAGGGGTGCCTAATAATAACACATTATTGTATTGTCAATGGAACAATGGAATCGGATGTGTATAACTTAGTAAAAATTGGTTAGCAAAAGATGACCAAAAATCGTCCATCTTGAATCCGCCATATTGAACTTTCAAAATCTGATTAGAAATTCGTTATCTCCATCCCCAAGTGCCCCAAACACACCAAATTTCAACGAAATCGGACGTACCTCAACTGTACCCCCCTCTGCCCCTTTCGAGTAGAGGGGAGCTGTCAATTTCATCACACTATATTCTTGTATTGTCACCGCAACTATATAAGCATGCCAAATTTGAAGCCGATCGGTTGTCGGGAAGTTGGTCAAAATTAAGTTGCAAGATTCCACCCGAACGAACATATCTACATAGTTATTACATACAGGGTGGATTCTTTAAACGGAACGGTGCTTCTATCCAAGCAGAATTTTTCTGACTTCCGACTAATTACAACCTAACATGACTTCGGTTTTGGCGCAAATTTAGGTCGGCAGTTGGTTTATCCATCAAACAACGTATTTTTTACTAAGACCTGACGTCGCCAAAAACTAGTGCATCAGTTGTGACGTCGATACTTACCAAAACTGACGTAGCCAAATGTTGGTGATACTCGCTACTTATCAGCGACGTAAATTAACGTTAATTTCGGCGACGTAATTTTTAGAATAAAATTTAAGGTCAGGCCAAAGTGAAAACGGACGTCAATAAATTTAGTTGTTGCCAAGATTTTCTGTAAATGGCAACACTGCAAATACGAAAGTATTTTATAAATATACTTTACATGAACTTATGTTAGAATAGAAAGTTTAAAAGTTTCTATTGTATAGTTTACAAAATAATCTTATAGGCCACTCACCTCGGGACACTCGGTATAACGTCTAATTCATGAGACGTTATATTTAGTATAAGTTTTAAAGTAGAATTGTAATAAAATTGACGTTGCCAAACTTTTATTTATTAAATGTAACTATTCCGAGGTCCACCGACGTGGGTGCGGGACCTACAATTATACTACAATATTCTAGGTCGGGTCGTTCTACAAGGCGACGTCGCAGGAGGTGTTGTTGTCCGAATAGGTAAATAATCATTAGAAATTTGGTCGGCGCCCGAAACGCCATTTTAAACGTTTAGCATCGATGCGCCATTACAACAGTACATTTTATTTTTTCATTTTAAAGGCTTGATATGTAAATTAACTCATTTGTTGGCAACTAAAATGCATTTTTTAAATACCTATAATGTTTTACTATAAGAAACGGGCTTCCTTATAAAGATTTTATTTTTACGTTAATTTTTTTAAAAATAATTTCTGAATATTTTTGAATTAATTTTGTTGGTTTCTGTTTTTTTAATGTCTATTTTAATTATATTTATCAGTAAATTGACCTTCGTTGGAAGATTTGCATCCATAGAATGTGAAAAACTAACTTTTTTCAGTTACCTACAATAACTAAGATAATAATTATTGTCATCCACAGTTCATTGGGATGTGTTTGTTTAGACGTATAAAAGTTTTTACCTAATAAGTTTAAACTTGGTGTGCACAGTAAAACTTTGGGTCGTGGGTCTACGTAATTTGACGTAATATTTGACCAAAACATTGTGCAGCACCCGACATCGATACGACTCGAATTTTGATTCCCCACTTAGCTGCTAAATCGAGTCCTCAGGAAGACTGATGGACGTCGGAGCCGACGTCAGGTATTTCTTGCCCTACGTGACCATAACGTAATACAACCTCCAAATGCTTGTTGCGTTCTATCGGGTTAGAATTAGGTTGAATAAAAAAATCCAAAAACACGTCAACTGAGATTTTTAATTTCCCTTAATCGTGCTATCTTATTAGTTTACGAGGTATGATAATTTTTTATTTTTTTAAAGGACACCCTGTATATTTTGCATTTTTTGAAATCTGCAAACAATTCTCTCTTCAGCAATACCACACAGTAGGATCTATCTTTTACGATAATCAAGATATTTTTATCTAAATCTGTATGGAAAACTTCGATATTTATTCAAATATCCCCCGTAAAACTAGGCATAGACAGCAATTCCATGCAAGTTTAAATGCCTCTATCTTGGAAACCATAAGAGATACAGTATTAGTGGGTGGCATTGTCAAAAAGACATTTTTTTTTAGAATTCAAAAATGTCCTATTTAAAAAAATATATTTTTTGCCATACCTCGTAAACAAAACGACATTAAAAAAAATCATCACCGAAGATAGCACGATTAAAGAAAATTGAACCAAATTCTAACCCGCTATTGCCAGTTAAATAAGAGCTTGTGAAAACACCCAAATTTCATGTTTTTGAAATTTTTTTTTGACACAAAGAAACATTTTAAATTACTTTTTTAATAGAAACAGTTTTAGCCTCTGAGGGTTTATTCTTGAATCGAGAGAAAATTTGCATCTCATTGGTCCAACTCTTAGGTTTAAATCGGTTTCTCTCACTTTTGCCCGATATTGATCGAAAGTAATTCTATTGGTTTTGACTAAAAGAATTACTTTCCATCAATATCGGGCAAAAGTGATATTCCATTCCATTGACAATACAATAATGTGTTATTATTAGGCACCCCTCACCCTTCGAGGGGAGTAGAGGGAGGAAAACACCCAAGTTTGTCCGATTTCAACCAAAATTGGTATATTTTAAAAATTCAACAGGGTTCCCACCAAATTCTGATTTCCAAATTTCCTGACTTTACCAGGTTTTCCCTGACCATTTTTAACAAAATTCCAGGTAATTTTTGCATATAAATTGCTTGTCTACGTGGATACCAAGTAAATGTAGACTTTTACCATGACAATTTTTGAACGCTCAAATTTAGTAGGTATTTATATTATCGAGATAAAAATGTAAAAATTAGATAAATAAGACGAGAAACTTTTTTCGAAAATTTATTTGAAGACAAAAATCACAGGAACCGAATTCGTTAAATCCTAAAAACAAATCAGGTACTTAACAGTATTAAAAATAAAAGACTAATTTGCCTAGTTCTACCCACGTTTTCTTGGTTCATCTAGCAAGTTATAAAACTAAATTGCACGAAGTGTTAATATATATGCACATGTACACATGCACACGAAAAAGAAGATTAGCATAAGCTGGAATACGGAAAAATTCAAGACAGAACCAACACAGGAATAATACCAGAAACCAATTACTGAAGAAATAAAATAACTGCAATGGGGCTACAATGTAAACGAGATCTGGAAGAACATCCAATAGTAGCGAGAAAATTCGACTCCCTGGGAGCAAATTTTCTCTCGATTCAAGAATAACCCCACCGGAGGCACACCTATTATGTCCGACCTGAGAAGGGAAACCTTTATTATACACACAAAACATCCTTAAAGTATTATCGGCCCCCCAGGGAAAAGATGATACCACAGAATAACTGATACCCCCCTAAAAGCAGTACCCTATTGCTTCAGCGGTACCTCACGATCCGCAAGATCTTCACCGTCGCGGTTGAAAAAAGGAAGAAGCTGCAATGGCCGCAGTCTTCTTCGATTCGCTTTAACGTATGGGTGGTTCTTGAGCGGTTGTCTAACACGGTACGACGCATGGTACTGTCGACACCGAAGATCGAAAGAGTGATTTGGTCGGCGCGTGATTCGGTGCGCGTTTTTTTGGGAACTCTGGAAAGAGAGGAGTTTTTTTTGGTGGATGGAAGTTTTAGAGTTTTTGAAAAACATATTTTAGAGTGAGTATTTTAATTAATAATATGGGATGGTATTTGCTGCAGACTTTATTACCTAAATATTAATAAAAACGATCGCATCGCAAACCTTCTAGTGGGAGAAGGGGAGTTCAAAATGATAAAAAAAAATTATATAACTACCAAACTACTAAAATATAGGTTTTCGATGGCTTGTTTTTTTTGCTTTGGATCTTGTTTAAAGTAGAGTCACACTTCATGATAAGGGTAATGATTACTTATTTAAAAATAAATTTAAATTAAAAGGGCCTTTTTTATTTTTTTTTATTACTTAAGAGCGGTCCGTATTTTTGTAAATTTCAAGGTTTTTTCTCTCGATATTATATTAATACTTTTTTTTTACCCATTGCAGAGGTTTTTTGATTGTATCATTCTAACATGTTCTTTTTTTTTCAAAAACTGAATAGTTTTTTTATGTCTTTTTTTATATTTTTTTTTATTATAGGAAGATATCATATCATATTTTTTTCGTTTTAATTTTGGTTTGAGTATGAAAATGAAAATCTTGGCCATTGTCTCTTCCATTGCGGACTACTTTTTCAATTTTGATTCAATTCTTCTTCTTCAAGTGCCATGCTCTCTTCGAACGTTGTCCACTGCTTTTCGGAGAAAAGTTTCGTAGTGCTAACACCATACCATTCTCTAAGATTTTTAATCCATGATTCCGTCTACCACCCGAACCTCTTCTGCCCTCAATTTTGCCTTCTATTATCAATTTTAAAAGTTTATATTTCTCATTTCTCAAAATATGGCCAAAATACTCAAGTTTTCGTTTTTTGATGGTAAATAATACCAAGATCTTTATTTATTCTAAGCAAAACATCCACATCAGTTACTCTGTCCATCCAAGATATTTCTAGTATTCTACGATAACACCACATCTCAAATGCCTCTAACTTTTTGCACATAGTCTTAGTGAGTGTTCATGCTTCCATGCCATAATATAAGATGCTAAAAACATAACACCGAAGCACGCAAATTCGGAGATTGGTTTTAAGATCGCGAATACACAACATTGATTTCGTTTTGATAAAAGATGATCTGGGCTGTTCAATTCTTGCCGAACTTCTTGCATGTTATCCCAGTTCTTATTGAGAAGGCAAGTCCATTTACTTCTGACATGTCTTTTTGTTTTTGCAACATTTAAGTTAAGCCCGAGTTCCAAACTTTTGGCAGCAATTTAATTCAACAACTCTTGCAGGCCTTTCAGTGTGTCTGCTATGCTGCTGCAGACCCTCTTCACAGTTATGAAGTGCATTCTCTATTATTTTGTTACTAAGTATAGATATTAAACAACATCGGACACAATATACACCCTGCTAATTATAGATACTAAACAACAGCGGAGACAATATACAAACTTGGTGCACACCTCTTATCTTTAGATCTCGGTCATCTAGACCAACTTCTTTTAGCGATTCTATGAGCTTTTCGTGTTGAACTCGAACAAATGTTTTCTGATAATCTATGAAACAGGAATATACTGGCACCGATACATCTCTAGACCGCTGAACTGAGACTTGAATACCAAACAGAGCCTCTTTTGTCCCGAACCCACCACGAAATCCAAACTGCGTGTCGCCAATAAAGGATTCGGATTTTCCATAAATTCTTTTATGGATAATCTTTAGAAGTATTTATAAATATTTTTAACATATGGCTTATTAGGCTGAATGTTTTTTAGGCAATGTGACAAGGGTTGATTTTAAACAGTCATCAGGGATTTTACCGCTGCGATGAATTAAGTTAAAAAGTTTGACCAGCTTATTTACCGAATCTTCGTCTTTTATTAGCTTTAAAATCTCAGTGTATACTTCGTCCTGTCCTACCGCTCTTCTGTTTTTAGCTGAAGATATTGCGTGTTGTACTTCCTCTGGTGTTATATGTAATCCTTGGTTGATAATTCTTCTGGCTGTTCGGATCGGTTTTCTTTGGTTTTTTCTTTGGTATCCACCAGGATTCCAGCTTGTCTTTTATTAAATAATCCGGCTGCTGGCTTTATCCGTTTGTGTAAATTGAAAGTGTCATATTTAGCATCTAGATCTTCTATTTCTTGACATTGCTGTGTTATCCAGTCTTGTTTTGCTGACCTTACCTTGTTTTTTATTTCTCTGTTGACTTCTTGTTTCATCAGATATCACGCAAAAGTGGATAAAAGTACCACTTTAGTAAAACCTTTTGTCTCTAAAGTGTCACAGTCCTCAACCGGAATTATTCGGCTACTTATGAGAAACAAATGACCTTATCAAAAATATTATGTCGTTAATGATCAGGCACTATTATTTTAAATGGCGATATTTAAATAGAGTTCACCGAAGCTAAATAAACCATTTAAGAAGTCGACGATAAATTAAGTTACTAACTATATTATTCAGGGTGTCCTAAAAATCCGAGTCTACCCTAATATCTCCAGAACCGAAAGAAACACAGAAGTGAAATTTCACATAATTATATGGTTTACAAACGAGTATCTTTTGGGATCCTAATTGTACCGCCATGCATTAAGGGGCGGAGCTAGGGCTGCGACAATACTTTTTTTAAATGAGACCCTGTATTTTTTCTAAAATTAGAATAAGGCTTTTGACAAAAACTTTTAAATAAGAGCATTGATTTAGATAAAATATCATCGAATATCTGTTTTCTTGTTTAACTCATTGGTCTTATGGAGATGATTTTCCATTTTATTTCAAAACCCTTAGAGAAAAAAGTTACATATTAGGAATTCTTGGAAGCGGAAGTAAAAGCTCTATTTAAATTTTCTCAAATATACAAGGTATCTCGTTTAAAAAAAGTATCGTCGCCGCCCTAGCTCCGCCTCCTTAATGAGGTATGCAATGATTAGCATCCAAAAAGATACATTTTTGTAAAACATCTAATTATGTAAAATTTTATTTCTCTGGCTCTTTTGGTTTTGGAGATATTAGGGTGGACTCGAAATTTGGGACACCCTGTATGAAGGTATGAGTTCAAGGCTTCTTTGTTTTCGAGATATCACAGCGCACAATTTTTTTTAATTTTTTTGTCTCAATTTGTTTAAAACAAACAAGGAAAAATAAAATTTTATAATGTCAATAACAAAAAAACAATAAACAACTCCTAAATTTAAACACCTAAATTTAAAATTTTCTTTCCAAAAAATTAAATTAATAAAATTGTATTTTAAAAACCAAATATATTTTTATCAGAAAGTTTCGATGCCTACATAAAGAGAAACATATTTTCTTATATTTTAGGCTGAGAATCAAAAGTTAAAATTTCCTTTTAGTCGGGAGTTTTTTCAAACCTATGGGAATATTTTTGGTGATTCTGTTTTAATTTGGCACACACTTACTACGCATGACTCCGGGGAGCACCAAACCAATATAAAATTTTTCGGCGACGGCGTACGTTAGGCGTCGCGACGCCCCAAACTTTTTTTAGGGCCTAGGGTCATTTTGACAGCTATATCTCGGTCAAGTGACAACATTTTAAAATTTTGGTTAAATCTCTTAAAAGGCTATGAAATGGCCTTTCAACTTCCGGTTGATTGCATAAAAAAATAATCAATTTGAAATTTTTAAAAAAAATTGCGTTTTTTTTTAAAAAATTAAAAAAAAAATCTATTCTCTATTTATGAACGGGATTGCGCAAATTCATTTTGAAGTGACTGTAAAAAGGTCCTAGCTATTCACCGATATCAAAAAAATAAAAATTCATGCCACGAAAAAATCACAAAAAATCGGAAATTGGCGCATGTTCAGAAAATTTACAAAATCTCAATTTTTTGACCCCGGCTGCTTAACTTTAAATTTTTTAATCTACATTCATTGTACAGATCTGCCAAATATGTTTTTTAAAAGGCTATATAACATGCTAGAATATTTAATATAACAAGGCATGGCAACTTGGGGGCCCAAGTTTTAATAAAATTAAACAACATACACAAAAAAAGCTTTTTGCTCAAAACTTCAAAAATAATAAAAATTATGTTACGCTTTATATTTTAAGGATTTTCGTTTTACAATTGGTCCTGGTTCTGGTTGAACCAGAACCGCAACCGATCCTTTCGTTTTAAAACAATGACGTCACAGTTGCAACCCGGTTATGAAATTTTAGAACCAGTCTGGGAGGTTGGTTCGGCCCTTTGGTTGTAAACATAACCCCTAAAATTTTGCAAAATTATAGATGATCTTTCTTTGAGTAAAATCAAGGATATCTTAATAATATTTTAAATGACGACATTATTTTAGAACCGCTGTCAAAATTTATGTTAAAATAATGTCAACCAGAACCAGGACCAATTCTTAAATCGAAAATCCTTTTTGTCGTGTGTTTAGAAACTTTTCCAGGGGATTCCTAAAATTTTTACAGCTGCTTGAAGACTTGATATCCTTTTAAAAACATCAAATTTGAATCTTGAACGCCTTTAGAATTTTTGTCTGTAAGCTGTCAAACATAGAAGATTTTTACAAGTCGTCCAATTTTACTTAAAACACCATTACTTCTTTTGTTATTTTATTTAGTTTTGAGCAGCTAAGTATTTTTTATCGTTGTGGGTGCACCTAATCGGCAATACGTACATAAAAATAACATGTTTTACCGCCCTCTCTTCACTCGTCTCTCCCATTTGATGGTTTAATCCATAATAATATATGGGAAGGGCCAGAAAATCTAGGACTGAATTAATTTTCTAATTACTTTTTTGTTCCTTAGCCGATTTTTATAAAGTTTGGCATTTTAAAAAGTTCAAAGAGCAAAGTTTACTATTTTTGTACAAAAGATGTAAAATGTCAAAGATTAAAGATGGCGGACGTAGTCAAAAATTTAGTCTGAAAAAAAAGATCTGAAACTTTTTTTCGACCTCCTTGTAATTTTGTATTTCCAAAATACGAAATCTTATGTTTTTTCATGTCTAAACCCCAAAATAGTGTCTCTTGTTGTTTCCCAAGAACTTTCTTATTTCTTATCGGATTTTTACAAATTTATATTATTTCTGGAAAGATAAATAAACCGTGAAAACGTCAAATGTCAAAAACCCAATAAATTACTTTTTTGACCTTCTTGTTATCTTTTATTGCAAAGCTAAAAAAGAATTTCACGTTTAACGAGATATCACTCATAAAATTCGGTTAATAATGGTCGTTTTGACTTTGACGCAAAGACAAATAAATAATTTAAAAAGCACAAAGTACGCTAACGCAAAATGTAGAATGCTTTTTTTTCAGATTTGTAACTCTAAGTGTAACACACATTTTCAGCAGACTTTGATAATAAGAAAATAACGAAGTTTTGCACTCCTCTGACAATTCTGGCAGTTTTAACTACAAAAAGCGAGTTAAGCTATCTAAAACATTAGCAGAATTTGAACACTAAAATTTGTGACAATGTCAAAGGTGTCTCGGATGTTATGCCTAGACTCGACTTCGACATTCGTTAATTCGTTCTCATCTAAAAATTTGCTACTGTGCCTATAACCAATATAATTAAACAGTTTTAATTAGTTCAGAGAGTAAAACATCTTCTTAATTGTAATTTAAGACACTGCTATGCCAATTTCATAAGAACAATGGCTTTTAAAAAATTTACGATTTTTTGAAAAAATATATATGGCTGACCTACTAAAAATAAATTTAAAAGAACTAAAAGCTTCCTTATGGCTTTTAATAATTAGACTTGGTATTTTCGTATGTTGATATACTCTGAAGATAGGGCTCTCTTCTAATCTGATAAACTCTCTCTCTATATTTTACTCATTTTGTAAAACTAAAAATCACATTGCATTTGCGACAACAAAAGCAGACGAAACTGCGGGGTTTTCAGCTAGTTACCTCGCGGAAGGTCCCGAGTTCGAATCCCGAATACCTAAAAATTACAAGTACTGCAACGTTTAAAAAATATGAATGACATATAGTTTGTCATCTACTGTTACCTGATTAAAAATTACATATCAAAGTTATAACAACGTAAGTTTGATGCAATCAGCGCTACCTAGAGGAGAAATTTTTTTCTACAAGAGAAAACAAAATTCTTCTCTAGGTAGCGCTGATGCAATTTTCATTTTCCACAATGCAATTACCAGTAGAAATATAACTAGTGCGTAAAATATTTCTGAAAATTTTGTCTGGAGCCAATTTCCTAAGAAAAGCATGAGTGACTAGCATCTGAAAATATCCCGATCTCGAAGGGAGAGACATTTATTTTTTGATGCTACGCACGAATGCTTTTCTTTAAAAAAATTGGTTGAAGATCAGGGTTTTAAAAAAGTTTCCATTAGGAAATATTTTATGCTCCTTTTATGTTTTGGTAGGAAATTTCCCGAGTTTATGTAGTCTAAAAAAGTGTTATTAAAGCGAAAGTAATAAGTATTGCCTCTAATATAAATTAAATTATTTCCTGGGATTTCCAAAATTGATGCAATTCCCTCTCATCAATTTTCAGTAGTAATATAACTAGTGCATGTCGTTTTCAAAAATTTCCTGGAATTAAATCTGACATGCACGCGTTATATAGGCTGGGCCAAAAAATCTTGCACACTTTTAAACTTTCTATAACTTTTGATCGAATAGCTCGAGATAAGACGTGATACTTTTTTGATCCGGTTCAAAATTTGACATTTTGCAAAAGTCCAAGATCACCCCCCCCGCCAAAAAAAAAAACAAATACGTGCGGCACTGGAGAAAATCTAAGTCATTGCGACAAAAGCCTTATGTATGCTTTTTATACAAAGGCATTACTTAATTAAATCGGTTGAGAGATAAGAAAATTATAAACCTCTGAAATAAGTGGTTTTGGACTCGACATTGTCATTTGCAAAATTTGATTTAACTTTTGATCGGATTACCTGATTTTAAAAATTTTTACATTTTTGGGTGAACAAATCAGTTAACAAGTAAACAAGTTAGTTTCATTATTTCCCTCGTTTTTAATAAAAATTGTGACTTGTAATAAAATTTAAAAAATTGCTGTGGTTTTAAACTACTGATTTTTTAGCTAGAGTGGCATGTTTTGGTTATTTGGCCGAGCCTAAGCTGAGTTTACGTTGTTATTAATCATTAAACACTTATATTTTTTATAAATTTTTTTCCACACTTACACTTTTAAATAAAAATAACTATTAGTTAACGTATAATAATTTAGATGGGGCTACTCAGATTTTCTAAGCTGCTTCCCAGCATTGGTAATGTTTTTTTGGGGCAAAACTTGGATGGGCCTCTGTGATGCCTTGACACAGTTCGTTAATGTCACCGTAGCTCCGGCCATTTATGTACACTTCTTTTTCTAAATCTCCCCAATAATGGCTGTCTACCAGATTAAAATCGGGGCTGTTAGCAGGTCAGTCAAGTGGCCTAATAAAATCTGCGACCTTGTCCTATATGCAGAAACAGCCAAATTTTAAGCAAAGGGGAATTTAGTTTATGTCACCATACTTGATGATCAATTTTTAATTTCCCAACCGATTTACTTTAGTGATAACTTCATATATGCAGCAGGGACGGAACCTTTGTCGCATTAATTTAGATTTTGTTTAGTATAGGTACCAAACATATTTTTTTTTCGGGAAAGAGGAGGAGGGGGGGTTGAAAATTTTTAGGAATTGTTAAATTTTGAACCACAGCTTAAAAGCCTTAAGTCTTGTACTTCTATCTAAAGTTACAGCAAACAACTCAATATAAAAGCCCGTATTTTTTTATTTCTTAACCGATTTAATTAAGTAATGCCTTGGTATAGAGAGAATATTTAAGGCTTTTGTCACATTGGATTTTTAGAAAATGTCAAATTTTAGACCGGATCGGAAAAGCCTCATTTCTTGCCTTTACAAAAAGTCAAAACATTTTAAAACGACCGATTCGATCAAAAGTTATAGCAAATTCAAAAGTGTGCAAGATTTTTTGGCCCATCCTTTATTTTGATCGAGAATATACCGAGTGAAACTGCATATTTCCATCAGAGAACAAATTTTATTTAAAACATTAGAAAATCTAATATAAAGATATAAAGTCCCATTTACACAGACAAACTTTCCTTTGATGTTGAAATGCCGACAAACATTTACACGAGCCTCTTGAGCAAAACGTTCAAAGAAAAGTTCGAGCAAAATCTCGTACAAAAAGACTCACGGAAATTTTGGAGAGAATGTTAAGGAAAATTTGTTTGAAGAAATGTTGGTATAGAAATTTCTTACAAATTCAAAATATATATTGTTATCGGAATTCATTGAACTTAACTGAAAATAGAAAAACAAAGTTTTAAAACAAGGTATTTTTAATTAAGTACTTTCCGACGGAAAAACGATTTGATGCCGAAATTCACATTTTACCTTATAAGCAACTTCGATTGATCTGATTTTTATAGGGGATATGCCAGTATACTTGTAACTTTTTTGGGGTTGTAAAAAAAAACGAAAATAAAAAAAATAATAATTGTCACTTATTTACTGTTGTTGCCTGTAAAATATAATGATAAAAATTCACGTTTAAAAGAATATCCTTTTATTTTACTTCCTAGTTTAGTCTTTTACAATATTAATTAAGTCAAATTAAAAAAACCTATATACATTTTATTAAATCTCAAATATATGAACAAAAGCACGTTCGGTTTAAATAATACCCGTTTATTACCCACTTTTACAACCCTAGGAACCCGACCTTTGTCTAAAATTAAATTAAATTGACAGTAAATATCTAAATCTTCAGCATTTTCATGAACCTTTTGCTTTTTTAAGCAACCCTTGGGACCTTAAACTAACAAGGTAAATCTGGTGTGAGGAATTAAAAAACAACAATAAAAGCTAAAGGTAAAGTAAAGTTACAAAAATATGTTTAAAAGAAATCCCCTCCCCACCACTCCTCATAGTCGTGAGGCGCGGATTATCGCTTAAAAGTGCAATTTTTAAGTTTTTTGCCGATATTTGAAAAACTCAAAATTTTTTTGGAAAAGAAAAATTTTCCTGGGTTTTTTTTTTGAATTTAGGAAAAAACCCTTGGAAATAAAAAAACTCGCAAGAAAATCCCAAAAAACCCCCCGGGCAAAAAAATCTGGGAAAAACCCTAAGAAAAAAATATTATAAGTAACCCTAATCCATGTGACCAAACTGATAGCAATAACAATATTTCGTTTGTCGTCCGCTTTTTTTCACAAAAATTTTAAAAAAAAGTTGGTGTTCCATTTTTTTAAAGAATTGAGATTACTGATGTGAAATTTTCTTTATTCTCATCGTTAAAAATATGTTTTGAAAATAGATAGCAATAATTTGCTCAAAAATTTACCCGAACAAAATGTTCAAAGAAAAGCTCACAAAAATGTTCACTCAAAAAATTTTAAATCTGTTGCACGAGCTTTTGTTTGAGCATGTTCGTCTGTGTAATTGCGCCTTAAGATGCGTGGAAATTTTTGACAAATGTCATGCGATTTCTAGAGATTTCTACTTGTTAATCAAGAAAAAAAATTCGGGTTATTAGTACGCACAAGGTATATTCTTACTGTAATTTTTTGAAAATTGCATACTTCTTGTGGAAATTTCAACACATAACTGAAATATTCGCTGAAATTCCTTTTTATTGGTCTAAAGGCGTAGTTGCATCGATTTATTGGTCAATATTTTATAAAGGAAATAGTCAATAAAATAGGGAGCAAATTAGACATCTATCACTTATTTTATGATGCATATCAAATTAGGAACCTTTTAAAAGTGTTTGTAACTGTTGTATTTTTGCAATTATTACATTACTGAATATTATATTATTTTCAACTTTTAATGAGGATGTCTATAAACATTTACTTTCAAAATTTTATATCATTTAGGGAAAATTACATTTTAGGAACTAAAATAAAAATTCAGGTGATAAAATTAAAGTCGAAATAATAAAATCCAATAATTATTGTTTTATACTTTTTTATAAAACTTTTCATTAAAAGTGCCAAAATTATTGCATATACACCACATCTTTAAAACCACGCTTGTAAAAATCTTTGTTTTAGACACTAGTTCTAAAAACTTCTATTAAAATAACATACTTAAAAGATAACTATTTAAGAAATTCTCAGTTTAGCTGTTCAAAATTATTTTCTAATATTATTAAAAAAAATTAAATCTATGCTTAAAATTTATCTCTATTTTATATAATTTTGACCAACTTCCCGACATCCGATCGGCTTCAAATTTGGCATGCTTATATAGTTGCGGTGACAACACAAGAATATAGTGTGACGAAATTGACACATCCCCCCTACTCGAAGGGGGTAGAGGTATACGGGGGCTTTTGGGGATAAGGATTACGAATTTTTGATCAGATTTTGAAAACGATTTTCGGTCATGTTTTACTAACCAATTTAAACTGCCTTAGTTCCGGTGAAAATAGAATAATATGTTATTCTCAGGTACCCGTCTCCCCCTAACGAAGTGGAAGTGGAGGGGGAAAAAGATTTAGTTCGATTTCAACCAAAATTAGCATACAGATTTCAACGAAAATTAGCATACAAAGGTTTTTAAGGAGGGGGATTATAAATTTTTGATCAGATTTGAAAATTTTAATATGGCGGTTTGAAAATAGACGATTAAGGTTACAAATCTAAAAATTAAGGGTGTGTGTTCAAATTTGGTATGTGTTTATAGTTCCGGCGACAATACAATAATATGGCATTATTAGGTACACACTTCCTTCTAACAAGGGAAGTGCAGGGAGGAAAAGATTTAGTTTGTTCGATTTATTGATCGAGGGTAAAAGGGGAGGCGTGTGTGTGTGAGAGGAAAAAAAGTTACAATTTTAAATACGCTAACGTTTCAATCACTTGTAGACAACTTTAGACATTAAAGCAAATATAAAATCTCAGGCCCAAAAAATATTTAACTTAACGTGCATTTCCTCCCCCCTCTCCAGTATTTGGCTCTAAAACCATTTCATGTGCCGAATTTCAAGAATCTTTCTATAAATCGACGTTTGGTTTCAGTTTGCAATATTGAAAATCTTCAATACTAAACAATTAACAACTAATCATATTCATTAGCGATTTATCGCCCAATTTGACTTACATTTAATTGCTAAAATTTTAATGCAGAAGATTATAATAATTTGCAGTATGTTACTTTTACTTTTACTGCAGAATATTGCTGCTAAATACCATCTGGTACAGAAACATTTAATAAAAAATTATTTTTTTGTATCTTCATCCAAAAAAAGATTTTAGAAATTGCTGAAAATTACCGGCCGAGTTTTTGGTTTATCGATTTAATAAACACTTTGCTTTCAACGCCGGTGCTAGGAAAACGATCAGAAGTTAGCCACGCATCACATTTTTTATTCACCTATCAGTCGTCGTCAAGACATCAGGGGATTCTTGAATTTTGTAGGAAAGGTCGCACGGGAATGGTCACCTCCTTGACATCGACCAATAACGCGCTTTAAAGCTATCATGAGTTATCCGAAACCTGTCCGACCACAGCCGAACATCACCCGATTGCTGTGTATCGAAGGAACCTTCCTACACTTTCATACACCTACCTCTAAATAGGAGAACGGGCGCTCTTGAAACACGATAACCAAGTCAGCTTTGCACGTGCACCGCAGCTTCTGAGCCTTCTTATTGGTCGAAACGAAGGAGTGAACGTTCCCAGGCGACCATTCTCTCGAAATCCAAGAATCGGCACCCTGGTGTATTGACATTGTTCCTGCGGAGGGGAGGGGGAGGGCACTTGAGTAATAGAATAGTTTAGATTAGCATTTTATAGTTTAGATTACATTTCTGAACAAAATTTAAGATTTTATTTTTAGTAGCTCTGGAGGGGGGGTGGGGCTTGAGCCCCCAAGTCCCCCTCTCTGCATGTGCCAGTGTATTGGTATCAGCTCAAGCAGATTTTTTATTTGAATCATACACTGCATATCAGTGATTTATGTGTTCTATAGTTTGCATAGATTTCTGGTTTCTAGAAATTTATTAAAAAATAGAATACTCAGTTAATTGGTTTTTCTATTAGGATACTTTATTTGCAATAATCTTTCTCATAAATATCAAGCATTTGTAAAAGTTAAAAATACTTACAAATTAATGAAGACATGTGAAATGTTTCTTCAAATATATGGGGTTAGAATATTACACAACTTTCAAGATTCTATTATACCTGAGAAGTTTGAGAAGCTTAAAAATATTTTTTTTTAATTTTATAATTTTATGCAGATTTTATTAAAATATTGAAAAAAATTACTTTGATGCTTTAGTAACATACCTTAAATCAATATTTTTTGCAAATAATCCAACAGTACTCTTTTAACCAGTGACTGAGGAAGTGTGTTTTTATTACAAGCGTGGTGGTAAAAAAAAAGTTTAGTCGCGAGTTGTAAACACTATTTTTTTAAGTACCTTCATTAAAAAATTCAAAAAACTCGTTTTTGAAAAAATATTTTTTTTTTACCCCCGAACTATAAAAAAGTGTTTTGCTTCAGTGAGAAAAAATCCATGTTTTTGTTGTTGGCGGACAGCAAGTAAACTCGTGTTTTTAACAAGGATTAAAAAAATTATTTTTTTTTGGTTAACTGCACCAGTGTTAAACTGGCTAAATTTTAAAATGTTAATGAACTAAGTTAAGTAGGTATACCTTGATATTAAAATGTCAATAAAACCAGTAAAACAATAATTTATTAAATGATGATAAAAAAATGGATCCTTTATCTTTATTGTGGTTATTTTCGAGGTCTGCTCCTTTCAGACCAAAAAGCTGCGGCTTAAAAATTCTTTACATTTAATCAGTTGCTTAACTTTCAAGACATAGGCGTAGATTCTAGGGCACTGGCAAAGGTTTGTAGCATATGCACTTTTTTTTTGAAGTTTTGTTTAGGAAAAAATGAATAACAAATATGATAATATAAATAAATAAATATAGCAGATTAACGAATGCATTTTTATCTGTAATAATTTAGATAGAAAGCTGAATTTATATTACTGATCAAGGTCAATACTAAAAGCTCATAGAATTTCTTAAAAATGGTTTTCTGGATATTTAAGATCCAAAAAAAATTTCCAACCCATACTGGGATCTGACAGAATAAAAATTGTCACACACAGCACTGCACGAAGAGGCCCCACTAAAGAGATGTGTTTGCCGCGGTTGCATATTGTCTTTGCTGTTGTTTAATTTCTAAACCAACTTTGCAACTGCGAAGAAGACTTTGTCATAAATGCACTCAAATAAATGGTATTCTGTTAATTCAAGAACAGTATTTTCAGTGGCGCGTCGAGGGGGGGGGGTTGGGGTAATTTTCCCCGCCCCGAGAAGCCTGGTTATATACAATTGGCACAGTCAAATAACAGTAGAAACAAAATATATAGGGAATAAAATACAAGAGCCTACACTATATTTTTAACCAAAATCTTTAAAAAATCATAAGTTGCAAAATTGAATGAAACCTTTCATTTTTACGATTTCGTCCGTTCATGACCACTACAAAAATGTTTGATTTTTTTTATTTGTTTTCAATTTGGATCATCGGTCTTTTTAATGTAATTTTATCAAAACATTTTAAGTGTCATTTTCGTAAATATTTTCGCCTGCGGCGCATTCTAGTATTTTTACAAATATACTGAGTGCAAATAAACAACTCAAATTTCCAAAAACCCATCAATATTTAAGATTTTAGTTTAATTTTAAGTCAAAAATTGTATTTTAGGTGTTATTGCCTCAAAAAATAAACAATTTTAAATTGGTTAACACCCCCCCCCCCCTCCTCCTCTACACTTGATCCCAGGTCCGCGCTTATAAGCACCTGGTTTCCTTGTGTCAATTATGGTCACATTTTTACTTCCAATTAATATTTTTTTACAATTTATCCTTAGCCCCCCCCCCCCGAAGGAAATTCCTGGGTGCGCCACTGGTATTCTTCTATAAACATTATTAAATGCTTTGAACAAGTATTTTCTTATTCTTAAATTTTAAGAATAAATCTTTTTAAATTACTAGTTAATAAACTAAAATCAATAATAACACAAAATTTGATTTAAGGAAGCTTCCGCTATTAAGTGATTTATAAGCCATTGACCAATGATGACCGGTCAAATTTGGTCAAGGCCAATGCATCTAAGCGACACCGGTTTTAACCAAAATAGGGGAAATTGTGATGTCATTGATCAGCTGTTTTACTTTTGGTCTTGACCAAAGATGACCGTACTCAGGACGTGAGTTATGATTCCGGTCATTAGTTTTGGAGAGGGGTATATTTTTAAATACCGATTTTTAAATTTATTTTACGAACTTCGATGAGAATCCTGATCTGAAGGTGAGTTATGTCTTTGGATATCACGTCATAGCCTAACCTCAAAATCAATGACCTCGCTCCTAAATGGCTTATATATCACTTTTAAAAAAATATAACCAAATTTTTAGTTAAGAAATACGTATCCTAGAATTAACGGAATTTCTAGGTTTTGCAACGACGAGTCTGTGCTCATAAACTTAGCTTAATTATTCTCTAAATAAGTTTTGGCATCCCCTCCAGAAAAACCACAATTAATCTCATAAAGTAACATCTCTCCGACATACTCTGGCGAGAAATATAATTACTTACACGAAAACAATTTTCTTCTATTAGATATATAAAGCTTGTGCGATTCCAAGGTTTTATTATATTAGTGGCTAGGTCGTTGTAGTTAAATTTAGATTGTATGTCATAGTTTAGGTTAGGTTATATTTTTATTGGTTTAAGAGTATAACCTGTTTGAGCAGAGAGCATATAAATCTAAATAGAGAGGACAACTAACGGTAAATTTGCGACTCCGCTCAACTGACTTAAAAACCAAGTGGCGCAACTATCTTTTTTTTGGTTCTTGGTTATTTTTATCGATCCAAAGCAATGGCGGCTTTTTTTTCCTTAATTATTACAAGTAATAAAGGCTTGAAAAATATATACAATAAAAGCTTTCTGCCAGCTCCCTTAGCAACAAGTTCATTGAAAATTGCATTAAATATAATTATGTATGCTAGTGATAAATCGATATTCATTCAACGCGCGAGATTATTGCCGTTTTAATATTACCTAGGTTCATCCTGGCGCATTCAGGTAACAATAAAAAACTCGCTATTAATCGCTGACTTGCTGGTCGGATATTACCATTACGTGTCCTCTCTATTTAGATTTATATACTCTCTGGTATGATTTAAAGATAGAACTCCTGGATTCAAGAAATTGTTATTCCTGTCTCAATTAAAATTGCGTGTTGGGTATAACAATTATTGTTCCAAGCAGGCAATCTGGTTGAATAAAAGATACTAATAAAGGAAAAAGTTCGAAAACAAAGAAGAATAGTTTCTTGAAAATCTGTTCCTTACTGTCGATTGGAAAATTGCCTTTCCCACAAACTAATCTCTAGACAATCTCGACACGCATAACAATAAAATCAAAATCTAATCTTTCAACTTATAAAAGGTTAAAGGTGGCCAAAGTTAAAGTCAAAATTGAATTTCTATACTACCACACGCAGAAACTTACAATAGAAACAAGAGAAATATTACACTCAAATCTTGACAATGATTTAAACAGTTTTTTTTTCACAAACGCATCCTTTAAGGCGGTGAAAGTATATATACGGAAAGTAAGTACCACAATTTAGCTGATGCTACTTTTGGATATTTCATGTCAAAGGTCTTGTTCACAGATATTCGAAAGAGGAATAGATAATGCTTTTTTGGACAACAATTTTGACCGTAGCTACGTCAAAATTATCAATATAACCAGACTTTTTTTAAAAGTGTTGACTTAAATATTATTTGCTTTTTTTATGCACTTCAGTAACCAAAAGGCAAAGGCGACAACATTTTGGATGCGATAGTAGAACAGATGTCTGCAACGCATGCATCGATTGCAATCAGCTGTTTGGGCATCGCCTTCACCATAAAATCGGACCTCGTTCAAAAAAAATGGCATAAATAAGGCAAAAATGCAATGCCCTTTGGCTTTGTATTGAACGCGTTAGGTATACGTTTACGGATGCGTTTAAAAAATAGCTAAAAGTAACTATTGTTTGAGAAATGAATCTCCAAAGGGACAATTCGCTAAACCAACCCCAAGTCTTTAATATACACGTCGATATAAAATCATGGATTATAAAAATATATAGGGTGAGCCACAAAATACCGCACTTTTTGGATAGTCTATATCTTTTGAAAGAAGTGCTCGATTTTTAAAGATATTGGTTTTTTACAAATTTAAAATACGATACTTCTTCGTTTCAGTTGAAAATTTAAAATTTCTCAAAAAAACAAGATGGCGGACAGTCTCAAAAAATGTGTCATTTTCACCCCCCTTGAAAAAAATTTATGTGCGACACTGAACAAACTCTAAATCTAAATATTTACTATATATATACTGACGTATCACTTAACTAAAACGGTTGAGAAATGAAAAAGTTATAAGCTTTTATATTGGTCTTAACATTGGAAAAAAATCACAAAATTACATATTTTTTCAATTTGCTATAACTTTTGGCCTGATTACTTAATTTTAAAAAAATATTGTTTAAAGAGACAAAACATGCGAAAGTTGCGTTCGTTTGTTCAAAATTTGACGTTATAAAAATTCAGGATGGCAGATAGTTTTAAAAAGAGTTTTACACGCCTTATTTTTTTTAAAGTAAGACACTGAATAAAATATAAGTTAGTATTTCCAAATCTTCATTTTTTCGTCGTGTATCGAGGTATCACCTAATTAAATAATTATGTCAAAAGATATATAGCAAATGGAAAATATATGTAATTTTGTGAATTTTTTTCAATGCGAAGCCAAAACACTCGTAGTCAAAAAACTTATAACTTTTTATTTCCCAACTGATTTAATTAAATGATACCTCAATATACACAGAAACAATGAGCATTTGTAGTGAAAGCTTTAGAGTTTGTTTAGAGTCGCACCTAAATTTTTTTCAGGGG
Organism: Oxystoma pomonae; assembly: GCA_963921995.1. Lineage (NCBI taxonomy): Eukaryota > Metazoa > Arthropoda > Insecta > Coleoptera > Brentidae > Oxystoma > Oxystoma pomonae. The sequence goes on from OY998172.1 coordinate 62,383,322, forward strand.
GGGGGTGATAATTACACATTCTTTAAAACTGTCCGCCCGCATCATCTTGAATTTTTTAGAAGTTTTTAATTTTTCACCGAATCAAAAAACTCACGTTTTATCTTTCCAAAAAGCCAATATATTTCAAAATCGAGTAATCAAGTCAATCAAAAAAGTGCGGAATTTTATGGCCCACCCTATATAATGTGCCAATAACGCTATTGTTAATTCTCCACTGTAGTAAACAGGGATTACTTTATAGCGCAAATTTTTAATAAAATCGTTTAACTTAAACAAAATAAATAAATTTTTATTTAAAAAAAAACTTTTAAAGAACAAGCTTTTATTAAATACACTCAAAAGTAGAGAATAACTTTTTATCTTTCTTAAGCCGTGTTCTCACTATATGCAACTTTTCCATGCATCAAATTTTTTGATAAGGTTAAAAGAAGACAATATCTGCTTGTGTCTTCTTTTAACCTGTTATTAATAAATTTAATGCATGGAAAAGTTGCATAGTGAGAACAGGGCATTAGACCACAATAAAAGCGATAAGCACAAATTAAAAATTTTTACTTTAGGTATCGTATGTCGGTCACATCGACGATTCACTTAAGAAACAGTTGTATTACTCTATAACCTAAGGACATTTTCAAAGACTTGGCAAGCACGGCAATCTCACCCGTTCTCAGCTTCGTTAGATAAAAGTATTATGTTTATCATTCGAATAGAAGAATTTAGTCCTTCTTTTGTAGTTCTTTCTTTGCCACCATAAAATTTGCGCCAATCGCTTTTATTATGGTATAAGAAAGATGAAAAAATATTTTCTACTTTTGAGTGCATTTGATAAAAGTTTGTTCTCTAAAAGTTTTTTTTAATAAAAATTAATTTTTTAATTTTTAGATATGTACCCTAAATCGTCTATGTTGAATACGCCATATTTAAATTTTCAAATCTGATTAAAAATTCATAATCCCCCTCCTTAAAAACCCCTGTATGCCAATTTTGATTGAAATCGAACAAAATAAATATTTTCCCCTCTCCACTTCCCTCGTTGTGTGTACCTAATAATACTATAAACGCATACCAAATTTGAACACAATCGGATGTGGATAAGTTAGTTAAAATTGGTTGACAAAACATGACCGAAAATCGTCCATCTTGAATCCGTCATATTGAATTTTTAAAATCTGTTCGAAAATTCGTATTCCTTATCCCTAAAAGCTCCCGTATACAAATTTTGGTTGAAATCGGACAAACTTAGTTTCCTCCCTCCACCCCCCTCGTAGGAGGGAGGGGTGCCTAATAATGACATATTATTGTATTGTCATCGGAACTATAAATGCTTGCCAAACTTGAAGGCAGTAGAATGTGTATAAGTTAGTTAAAATTTGTTAGCAGAAGATGACCAAAAATCGTCCATCTTGAATGAGCCACATTGAATTTTACAGATCTGGTTAGAAATTCGTTATCAACATCCCCAAGCGCCCCAACACTCCAAATTTCAACGGAATCGGGCGTACTTTAACTGTACCCCCTCCACCCCCTTCGGGTAGGTGTCAATTTCATCAGACTATATATCATCAGACTATATGGTTGTGCTGTCAACGCAACTATATAAGTATGCCAAATTTGAAACCGATCGGATGTCGGGAAGTTGGTGAAAATTGAGTTGCAAGATTTCACCCGAACAAACATATCTAATTCGTTACATATAGATACATTGCAAGTTAAATAAAAGCTTGTAAAAAATTAATTTATTTTATTAAGAATTTCACTTCACCTTATAAACGTTAAAATTACTTGAGAATTCCCTATATAAAAAAAAATAATTTAAGGAATATATTTAATTTTTCTCTAATAACATCTTCAGCCTTTTTATTTATTATTGGAAATAAATTCCACAAAACCTTGTAACAGTTCATGGCTCGAAATTGCAGACATTCTTGACCATAAATACCAATTAAATAATCTTTCGATATCCGCTATTATTCGAGTCAGTAGATCCGATGCAAATGCGTGTAATATCTTCCTAAATATGGTTTAAGCCGTCCATAATTTTAAAAAGAAGCGCGCGGGCGGATTCTTTTGATATTGGTTTCACCAGTGGGGCACCAACAAGCCTGGTTATGGTCACATTTTTACTCCCCCCCCCCCCCCCCGAAGTCAATTCCAGGGTGCACCAGTGGGTTTTACGATTTTACATTTTAATTGTCATGATATGACCTTTGAGGAAAAAGTCAAAACAATAATAACCAAAGGTTACTAACTTACCATTGCAATAATTTTTTAGGTGTACCCAGCAGCTAGTTTAAGTTAAATTTGGCTCTTCCGAGCCAGACGAATAAACTTATTTTTTTTTATACCTTCGTCAAAAACATGATTTTAGTAACTGTCTGCAGAAAACTAAAGTGTGACATATTTGGTTACCGATGCAAAAAAACTTTTTTTTTATCACGGGTGCAGAAAAAGGTTTTTGTCCATTTTTTACCCAAAATTACAGAAAAATAACGGAAAATAGTAATATTGGAAAAATTTAATTACTCTTGCCCAAAAATTAAGCAATTTCCGCTAGTTTTCACCAAGTATTTACAAAAAAGTCATTTAAAAACTTCGTCAAAATATGAAACTGTCAAAGATTAAAATGTCGCGACAATGAACGTCACTGAGTAAAAAGGAAAATCGCTCTGGCAACCATAGTTATTTCATTTACCAGCCGCCTTGATTTATAGTGTAAAGATGGTGTGTTACGGGAAATACTCTTCGTTCGAGATTTTTAAAAGTTTTTCTTGGATTGTTTGATAAAGGTATTAAAAAAAATAGTGTTAACAACTCGCGGCTACACTGTGCTTTTTTTTACTCGCGTTTTTAAATACCTCGCTGCGCTCGTTATTTAAACCAACGCTTGTAAAAAAAGCACTATTTTAGTCAATAGTTGTTAAAGCTACTATCAATAGGCAAGAAGATTTTTTTTTTATGTTTTTTTATACTGGGACGTTTCCATTCATAGGAGGACCAATGTCCAGTGTCACCAAGTGTTTCCGCAGAGCACCTAGCCGGTATTCGAACCCGAGACCTCTCGTGCGGCAGGCCGATACGCTTCCCACTGTGCTACGGAGGCCGGCCATATATTTTTAGGCGCTTCTTCCACCTGCTATGAAATTAATGGAACAGTTACTTGCAATTAACTGGCTCTCATTAGTCTTTAAGCCCTCAGGCAATAACAATTTCAAAAACCATGTAAATACATTGCACAAAAAAATTCAAACAATAATCAAAGTGATGTCAGTCAAAGGAAATTTATTTTTAAAGGTTAATAAGAGAACATCCTTTAAACAATATTGTGCTTTTTATTTTCGCCTTATTACAAATGCATTGAAAAATAAATATTATGACAAAAGCATTTTTAACCTGCGAATATACTCTGACTCATTTAATAAATTAAGGTCAAGTTTTTAATAAAATTTTGTCTCGGAAATGTCAAAGTTTTTAAATGCTCTCTAAGAAAATTGTACCGGATTTATTATACCGATTTGAACCGGATCGGCGTTTCATTCACGGAAATCATTTTTGCCTTAACTTTCAACAAATTTTGCCTATCAAAATATATTTTTTTTTGCTTTTGTTGTTGCGCTCTCGAAACCGCAAAAGGCGGTTCGGTCGTGACAGTACTGGCGCGATCGAACTTTTTGCTCGAACGGGTCCAAAGAGTTTATGCGTTCAAATGTAAACGTAGCTGTGGTCACGACGAGTTGATATGCAACTTGAAGTGCTTGTTTGTGTGTTGTAGGTTTTATAAATAAAGATATGACTTGTTTATTATCTACAGACCGCTTCAAGCTACTGCGAACATAGGGCGGAAGAAGTCTAATTTGCCAGTGTATGTACATGCAGAGACACCGCACGCCTATCAGTGAAGCAACCAATACTCAGGCTTGCGATCACCACTTGCATGACTTTCCTTTGGTATTTAGTACGCCTCTAACCACGGTGCTGTGTGGAGCGTAGTCAATGAAAGCGGAATTTGGTCAATAAATACGCAAATTTTTATAACGTAATTTTCTTATTTTTTGTCACTGATAATTAAGAGCGTTTTATTGTCAACTGCTCAGATTTATCAGTGACGACGTGTTACAATGAAAATAATAAGGAGAAACAATATAAACGCAAGTTCTCAAAATAAAATAATACATTCTAAAAACCAAAAAGATTCTCCCAGTCAAAAAAAAATTAAAGCAAATGTTCGAAAAGTCCTCCTTGCTCGGCTAGACAATATCCGAGCCTACTATAAAAACCCCTTCTAACGTTTCCAAGCATGTTAAGGGTGATAATTTGAAAAGCTTCTTCAAAAACAGATAGAAGTCATTAGGAGCAAGATCGGGAGATCGAGCTGGCCATAAAATAGTTCCCCGTGTACTTATAACCCGATTAGGAAATACATTATCAAGATATTCCCTAACAAGGCCAACATTGTGAGCGGAACAACCATCTTGTTGAAACCATGTTTCACCAAATCTTACACTTAACAACTGCCTAGCAGTTGGAATAATGTGCTGCTGCAGTAGATCCAAGTATCTAGGACCATTCAAATTGCAATTGCCGTTAATAAAAAATGGCCCAATTACGTGTTCCCCTATAATACCCCCCCCCCAAACATTTAGTTTTTGGGGATACTGTGTTCTTACGTCAAAATACAAATGCAAATTTTCCCTCGACCAATATCGAACGTGTGTTGGGTTATGACGATTTGACCATTTGAGCATCTGCACTTTTTCGGCAACTTCGTAGACATCCATTTTTGGTTTTAAAAATGTATTATTTCAATTAAGAACTTACCCATCTGTTTCTCGAGCATGGCAGAAATAAAACAAAATAATAAAAACAAAATGAATTTCCAAAAGATAACACTGCAGCGTGCTTCGAATCCACCTCGGTCGTACGGCACGAAGAGTAAATTGGACTTGATTCCCCCTATGTTCGCAGTAGCTTGAAGCGGTCTGTATAGCTATATTTGTCATATGGAACTAATTAGTATTAAGGTGTAGTATTTTTAAAAAAATTAAATAAAAAGTGTGCTTGTTTGTAGATATGAGTTTATTTTATTAAAAAATACAAAATATTTTTGAGGTGCAATTTGTGATGTGTTATTTTTTCTACTTTTTGCGCAAGAAGACGACGAGTCTTGAATCATTTTGTCCACATAAGGCACTGCTAAAATTAAAAACAACAAATCCTAACCAAAAATATTACCCGCCATCACAAACGCAACGCAACTCTAGTTTCTCGGCAAATTGAAACGTGGATAGATTTCCATCGGCGTATAATGGAACTGACCACATGCCACCAGGTGCAACATGTGCAACTGTAGAAAAACTCGCTAGTGGTATCATCTACCGGTCATTCTTGATTTGTAGTTGGTGATTCGTCAGTGATTTTTCTGTTCGAGTTTTTCATAAGTATACTGGAGAACAACAAAAATGCAACATCATGTATATGGATAATTATATGAATATTATTTCTGTGTATACCTTATCTCAAAAGAAACATTTGACAAATTTTTTGTCTTCATTTTTCTCGTAGTTTTCGATCTTTTTGGATTGCTTACAGTCTACTTAAAAAATGAAAATGCCAAGAGTTTGCGGTCGCCAAAAATTTCATCATTTAAACGACTTCGAGAAAGGACGCATCGTGGGCATGAAAGAGGCTTATTTTGGTTTACGGGAAATGGCAAGAAGGGTTAATGCCAATCCATCAACAGTGTTAAGAGTTTGGAGAAGGTGGTCCAATGATGATACTTATAGACGTTGTGCGGGTTCTGGACCCCCTAGATTATTACAAGGTCGTTATTTACGGCATCTCAGACTTCTTGCTCTCAGAAATCGACGGGACAGTATACGCCAAGTAAGAGATGTTCTAGTTGCAGCTACAGAACGAGTTTTTTTAAGAATGACAGTTAATTGAAGATTGCTTGGTATGGGGCTGACCGTCCGCTTTTGGTGCTACCTTTGACCCCACAACATAAGGCTCGCCGCTTGGGGTGGTGCAGAGCTCGGCAAAACTGGAATGACGAATGGAATACCATAAGCTTCACTGACGAATCCAGGTTTTATTTAGGTGGCCATGAGGAATCATGAGGTTTAGGAGATTTCGAGGTGAGAGACGAAATGTATACTTTGCTGTTGAACGTGATACAGCAAGACAGCAAAGTATCATGGTATGGGGTGCTATATGTTTAGGAAGCAGATCACCTCTAGTCCTCGATATCGATAAAGTGCTGTAGCCAGTTTTACATCCCTTCCTACAACAACAAGATAATGCAAGACCGCATATTTCTCGTCAAACAATGAACTTCTTACATGAACTTGGCATAGAAACTTTGGAATGGCCAGCAAGATCGCCTGACTTGTCGCCTGTCGAACACGTATGGGATATGATAGGGCGCAATCTTAGTCAATAACCACGTCCCCCTGGAAACTTTGACATGCCGTAAGGAGAATATTTTGTCAATGTCCAATAGAACAAACAAGGACATAAATAACCATGGAGGAGCCACCCATTATTAATTTTTTGATGATTATCATGGAGAAATCTTCTTGGAAATGTAATAAATTTGTCCTTTCTGGTGTTGCATTTTTTTTGTTCTCCAGTATATTTTCCAGTTTTTTTTTATTTTTTTTTAAATAACTCGTTCTTTAAACCCTATCTTAGCCGCTAGTTTTAAAAACTACTATATTTTATGCATGAGTCCCATTCACAGTGCAGTAATTACTTCAATTAGATGATCAGAAAACATTTTGCAACTGTTTTGAGAAGATTCCGTGTGGTTCGTGATTTGGGTATTAGCGATTTCAAAATTTTACGGAAAATACTCGGTTTGGTATCGCCAATCGAGATTCTCCAATTAAGATTAGTAGGTTACTAATTTTGGGTTTTTTCTTCAGTTGGCAAAGCATTTTTTTTAACTATTACACTGGGAATAGCGAAAATGTTTCTTAGACTTAGAAAATGGCAAAATGTTACTTATTTTATCATACTAATTAACAATCTTTCTTGTAAAAGTGTCAATTAGCTCCGGTTTTATAGACCTATGCTTATTATGACAATTAAGTAGCCTGCCTTAATATATGAAAAACTTCGACCATTAAATAGGAGATACCTCCCGCTAAACAAAACTTAAAAAAACATTATTTTCGTAGTGAAAGAAACGATGAATATACGCCAAATAAACGTTTTTTTCAAAAAATAACATTTAAATAACGTTTTTTTGCGAAGAAAAACCTTTATGTAGCGGATATCCAACGTTTTTTTCAGTATGAAAATAACAGTTTTTTAAGTTTAACGATTTATATCCGCTAAATTAACTTTTTTTTCAAAAAAACCTTATAATAACATTTAAATAAAGTTTTTTGCGAAAAAACGTTTATTTAGCGGATATTCAGCGTTTTTTTTACTATGAAACCAACGTTTTTTTTAACTTTTCTTTAGCGGGCTGGATTTATTATACCAATTGCTTGGAATACACCTAGGTTTTCGATTGGATCTCTATAAAAAGAAAATTTTGCAACCAATAGGGTCTTTTGAGCCATTTCATATAAAATTAGTATTTACGAAAAATTTTGGACAAAGGAGGCCATGCTTTTAATTATTTAAAAGGAAGGTTCCCTAGAATCAGGAAACTTTTTGGAAATGTGGACGAAATTCGATTCCATACTTCAAAACAACGTTTGGAATGCATTAGTGGTTGCAACAAATTTTTCATTCCATTTAATTTGACTCAATTTTTTTTTGCTGTTTAAAAACAAAATGGCAATTAAATTGATTTTTTATTTTTTATGTTTCTCCGAATAGGAAACAAAAATACATTCAATTTTATAATAATTCTTAAGATTTTTCCGGTAAAAATTATTTTGTGGCCCCTTGGGAGGCGGTCTAAATATGCATCTTTGCTTTAAATTTTAAAAATCTTGAAAATATATTTATTGACATAACCTTTATTTTTTTATTTTGTTAACCAAACTATATAGATACCAAAACAAAAACAATTTTTATAATTTTTGACCGTTTATTTGTCTGTTTGTTTCTTTTTTCCAGCATCACGCCAAACATTACTATACGGATTTTGATAGACTGTTAACTACTGAGTTTCTTGCGCATGGGCAGGACGACGTAGGCTTAAGTTGTGACCATTTAAAACAAAAAATAGAGCGAATAATGGACAAAACCGCTTACTTACTTAAACAAATTGTTTCCAAAAAAAATACAATTTTTTCTATAACCAGGATAATCATATTTGAGTTCTTCATGGCAATTGATTTTGAAACTTTTTCAATTGCAACCAACCATGTCCATGTCACCAGGCATATATAATGATTTAATAACAAAAAATGTCCAAAAGTGTGAAGAATAGCGTATAAACCTCGTGATTAAAATGTATTTTTATCCCTCAACGGATACTTTTTGTTTTGTGATAAAAACTTCCACTTTTACTCCTTGAGGTATGTACTGTTTCTGCTTTATAAAAAATGTTTCCTCACTGTCCTTGCATCTTTTACCTTTGTTTGAAGTATTTACGAACATCAGAATATACACAAAGTATAGCCTTAAAAACAAAAGAATTTAAATCATATTTAAGGCTCGCGTGTCAAAATTTGCGTTAAGAAACCTGGTGAGAAAGACACGGCAATTCTTCTATTATAAGCAGCTATTTTACGTGGCGTAAGATTTTTTGTTTTAATTTTTTTTATTAAGATCATCTGGCCAGTGATACTTCGCCACTTAAGTTCTTAGTGTAATTAATTACTACGTTTCCACGTAGAACTGAACACGTTTTCACTACGATTCACTTGCAAACCTTTCACGAAAACGCGGCGAGTCGAACTTTTTTTTCGTTGGCCCTGCCCAATTTCAATACCACTTTTTTTCGGGATCGTTCTGGATCCAACTGCATGAATAATAAGTTGTAGGTATATGCCTTTATTTAAATTATATAGGGTGGGCCAAAAAATTTGTTACTTCTTGAACGCGCTATAGCTTTGGACGCAATCGGCCGATTTTCGAAATTTCTGGCTGTTTTTATAGACAAAAGATGAAACTTTACTGACGCGACTCAAAATTTGGAGGGCTTTAAAAAACAGATAAATTGCACCCCCCCTGCGAAAAATTTTTGTGCGACCCTGGACTTGATTTTTTTCAATGAAGCAAAAGCCCCATACTTTCTTCGTCTATCGAAGTAATAATTATCTAAATTGGTTATGAGATAAAAAAGTTATAGACAGTTTTAATTAGGAGTATTTAGACCAAAAGTTTTAAAAAAAAGTCATCTAAACAGTGCACCTTCCTACAGACATTGCAATTTTTGGTTTAAATACTACCCAGCAAACACAAATCGTCGGCATTGAATCGGGCCAATATCGACAACGTCGGCAGTGTGTCGGCATCGGCGACTACATGCTGGCTCGATGTTGGACAGATTGCGATTTTCAGTTTTCGGTCAATAATCGGCAACTGACGGAGGTCCACATTACCACAGTCGACTTTATGCCGACACCACTTTAGAACCGACGATGGTCCGATTGAAACTTTGTTTAATCGGTCGAAAATCGGCAACTGACGATGGCCCGATTTACTATAGTCGACTTTATGCAGACGCCCACTTTATCTGCTTTGGGGCCGATGATAAAGCGGGTACCACCAAACGACCACCAAACGATTGACGACCTAATTTGGTTCCAAAATTTTAATGTGGGGGTGCTAACTTCACCTCAGATTTCCGCAAGGGGGGGGGGGTGAAATTTACCCATTGTTTAAAGCTCTCTCTTAAATACTAATGATTTAAAATTTGTGTAACTTTTTTATCTTACAACCAATTTAGATAAGTGATACCTTTGTAGATGAAGAAAGTATGGGGCTTTTGCCTCATTGACAAAACTCAAGTCCAGGATCGTACACAAATTTTTCGCAGGGGGTGATATTTACCCATTTTTTAAAGCTCTCCGTCATCTTGGATTTTTGACAAATGTCAAATTTTGAGTCGCGTCAGTAAAATTGAATTTTTTGTCTATAAAAACAGCCAAAAATTTCAAAAATCGGCCGATTGGGTCCAAAGCTATAGCGTATTTAAAAAATTACAAATTTTTTGGCCCACCCTCTATTATTGTGCTGTAAACTTATTGGCTTTAAAAAAGCAGACAAAGAAGTAAAATTGGAAAAAACTAACTTCAAAATAAATCAGGAAAATATCAAAAGCTGAAGTGGTGATCAAAATGCATTCAATTCGCTTCATGAAAACCCAAAATTAAAACGTATTGAAAACGTATTCAGTTCCACGTAAAAACGTAGTAATTAATTTAAAAGCATAATGAGGTTCTAAACAAATTGCCTTTGGGTCATTTTACGGTTCAACCAGCTTTACATTTTGGACGACTTCTTCCACTAAATATCAAAAATGTTAACAGTATGGTCTTTCGGTTCTCCGAACCCATTACTCTCACGCATGATATGTGAAAAATACCTCAACTTTTCTAAAAGCTTATAACTATTTTATTCTATTACAACCATACTAATATTTTATCCCTTTGCCTACTGACTATTTCTGAGAAATACGTGAAACCGCAACGCAGGCGCGAAAATGTGTATCATACGCATTTTCGATTTTTTACTTTTCTTGTAACCCGATGTTTGCCACAAATTTAGAATCAAGACTAGATCAGCGGCGTCATTTCACATTTGTCCTCCCCCCTGCCCCACCCCCAATTGACGCCGCTGAACCAGATCCTAATCCAGTTTTTTTTTTAAATAAGGTGGGGGGTGCACTTTTACGTCAAGCCACACCTCTCTCAAAAAAATTTCGAACTTTGATGTGCTTATAATTTTGAACTAATTTCGAACTAATTTTGAACAACTTTAAAAAAAATGTAACCACCCTAATTTCTGTGATTTTTTATATTTATTCAAAATGGCGGGTTTAGCCAACTGAAATCCAGTCAGTTTGGAAGACATAGGAAATATACTAGAAAGGATTAGAGATCACGTAAGAAAATCTATTTCCATCTTTGTGGGACTTTTGGTACCTAATATGTGCATGTGTAAAGCACCAGATTTTTCCAATGGTGCTTCTTAGCAGATGCGGAATATACAGACCGCTTCAAGCTACTGCGAACATAGGGCGGAAGAAGTCTAATTTGCCAGTGTACGTACATGCAGAGACACCGCACGCCTATCAGTGAAGCAACCAACACTCAGGCTTCCGATCGCCATTCGCTGCCGTTCGCCGCCTTTCGCCTTGTATTTAGTACGCCTCTAACCACGGTGCTGTGTGGAGCGTAGTCAATGAAACCGGAATTTGGTCAATAAATACGCAAATTTTTATAACGTAATTTTCTTATTTTTAGTCACTGATAAATAAGAGCGGTTTATTGTCAACTGCTCAAATTTATCAGTGACGACGTGTTACAATGAAAATAATAAGGAGAAACAAAATAAAAGCAAGTTCTCAAAATAAAATAATACATTCTAAAAACCAAAAAGATTCTCCCAGTCAAAAAAAAATTAAAGCAAATGTTCGAAAACTTCTCCTTGCTCGGCTAGACAATATCCGAGCCTACTATAAAAACCCCTTCTAACGTTTCCAAGCATGTTAGAGGTGATAATTTGAAAAGCTTCTTCAAAAACAGATAGAAGTCATTAGGAGCAAGATCGGGAGATCGAGCTGGCCATAAAATAGTTCCCCGTGTACTTATAACCCGATTAGGAAATACATTATCAAGATATTCCCTAACAAGGCCAACATTGTGAGCGGAACAACCATCTTGTTGAAACCATGTTTCACCAAATCTTACACCTAACAACTGCCTAGCAGTTGGAATAATGTGCTGCTGCAGTAGATCCAAGTATCTAGGACCATTCAAATTGCAATTGCCGTTAATAAAAAATGGCCCAATTACGTGTTCCCCTACAATACCCCCCCTCCCCAAACATTTAGTTTTTGGGGATACTGTGTTCTTACGTCAAAATACAAATGCAAATTTTCCCTCGACAAATATCGAACGTGTGTTGGGTTATAACGATTTGACCATCTGCACTTTTTCGGCAACTTCGTAGACACCCATTTTTAGTTTTAAAAAAAAAGCAAGGCAGAAATAAAACAAAATAATAAAAACAAAATGAATTTCCAAAAGATAACACTGCAGCGTGCTTCGAATTCACCTCGGTCGTACGGCACGGAGAGTAAATTGGACTTGATTCCCCCTATGTTCGTAGTAGCTTGAAGCGGTCTGTATGGGCACAGGGTTACTAGTGGATGTTTCTAAATTCTCTTTGGTGATATTAGGAGTTTGAAATTAATTCTTAATTTTGGGATAGTTGCTTTTCATTTTTCTCTATGCTTTAAATGAGGGCGTGTAGCTTGATGTCCGGCTGCACCCCCCCATTTTGAATATAAAAAAAACGAAGTCATGTGGTTCAAATTTTTTAAAGTGGTTCAAAATTAGTTCCAAATTGGTTCGAAATTATAAGCATATCAAAACTCGAATATCTTTCGGGGGGGGGGGAGGGTGGCTTGACTGACCTCGCTGTTTGGATGTCAGATTCCCCGCATATTCGATTTTTAAGAATTTGCCAAGATTATGCTGTACTCTTACATTGCCACAGGGGTTCAAAACCAATACTCATAATTTAGAATTTTCGTAAGAAATTCGTTGCAAAATAAACCTAGTGTGGTTTAACATTTTCGTGAACATCTTCATTAAGTCGATGAAGGTGTTGGATGTATCTTTAATCGTCGAGTCATGACAAGTACATTATTTTATTTTTGACATTACTTTCCTTAACTAACCTTATAAATTATTATAATGGTAAGCCTGCGGATCCTGGGTGCTGATTCACTAATTACGAAACAAGCAAAATTAGACACTTACTGTGGGATTTACTAAAACGGTTTAGTCTATTTTAGAACGGTCCTAAGTTTCAGTGAAATTTTTGGTTTTAAGCATTTTAAACCATTTAAACCAACCCTCCTTGCATTTTAAACATAGTTTGATTTATAAGAAGAATTTGACTAAATTCGTTTATTGAATAATCATCTTAACACAATCTTTTGTAGGATTTAAGAAGAAAGTTTTAATTTGAACAAAAGGAAATTAAAAAATTTAAAACCTACGCGTGGTTTAAATAGTAAACACTCTGTAGAACAAATTAAAATTGAGGTTATATGACACTTACATTTCTGTCACTGTCGAAATGTCAGTTTTAAAATATTAGCTGCCTTCAAATCACAAACAGCCAGTTCCAATTTCTTACCTCTGCTTGTACCTTGGCTTGCACCAACCTCTACTGATGAAAGCTACAGGTTTGAAATGGGTGGGCTTTGAGTAAGGAAAGTTTTCTTGAGTGCGCTTTTAGATAACCTTAATGTTTTAATTCCAGTTTATAAATAAATTAATATAGTTGTTTTGAGTTTTTTGTTTGGTATATTTTTCGTGCATAATCAGTGACCTTCACTTATGTTTGTTTTGCCTCGTAGTGTCCTCATAAGTATATTTTTTGTGCTGAAAACGGGTTATATGGCGTTTGTCTGGACAAAACAGGAGGTGTTTTATTGGGTTATGAACAACTTGAGACATTAAATAAGGTAAATTAATCTTTGTAAAAACGGTTACTTAGAGAAATTATAAATGAACTTATTACCAATTGCCACAAAACAATCAATCAAACAAAAAAATTAGTTTTAGGGCACTTTCTTCTAAAATATGGTGTATTTTGAGAAAAACAGCAGTTTTTCAGTGTTTTCTGAAAATTGGTTTTAAAATTTAGTAACCCCCACAGGTGTAAATATTTAGACCTGTGGGGGGTACTATTTTAGAACTTAGTAAATCTCACTGCAAAAGTTAATTTTTGGGTTTATCGGATTACGTATCCTTACCTCTATCGAGTCGTCCTATCGAGCAGGTGTACTTTTAAACTAATGGCGAATGCGTGACAGCTCCAGCTGATCAAATGCGTCAAAACATCGTTTCGTATGAAGAGACGGTCGTAATGTTATGACTTCCTTATCGTACCTAACGAGATTTTTGTGCATTTATTCAGCTGGAGTCACGCATTCGCCATGATTTTAAAAGTGCACCTGCTTGATTGGTCGACTCGATAGAGATAAGGATACGAATGCTGATAAAACTGGTGTCTACTAGGCCAAATAACAACTATGAACTGCTTGATAAAGGACCTGTACAAACTCGTACAAGGGATAAATCTAATGGAGTGGTTAAACTAGAATCAAAGGGTACACAATAAGCCAAAATGGCTGCAGTGCAGTGACTCTGGTCAGCCATCATCAGGCTGGCCGGAGCCACAATTTGGGGTTTTAGTCGGTAAGAATCCGACACTACCCAAGCTGTCCTGACAGAGAGATGAGACTCTGTCTTTGAAGTGGACTGCTACACACCCCATAAAAACAAAAAAAAATTAAGTTATCTTATGAGCAGGCAATTTTTTAGAAGGGGACGAAATTAGTACATAATTAGTAGCAAATTATGGCATAATTATTTTTTTTCAAATCTCTTTCCTAGGCAGAGGGAGGCTTAGAACATTAAACTACTAGAAGGAGTCTGGTCTGTCTGGTAACACTGGAAAGGGGAGAAAGAAATCTGTGTTGCCAATTTTAATAACAAAATTTTGCAACAAAAACCTATTAAATTTGGATTAAGTTTTGACGCTTATTTATTAATTAATTAATGAGGTTTAAGATATATGTTGAAAAAGCTAATATATACAATATATAATACTCACAACCTATTTAAAACTTTCGACGTTTTTTGAAAATTTAACATGTGTTTTCCTCAAGCATCTTCTTTTGTAGTCAACGTGGCAACATACTTGGTAAACAAAGGCAGGAAATCTGTGTTGCCGGCTTGTCATTAATTTCAGTATGAATAGGGATTTCCATAGCACCTTTTTCTTATTTTTATAGTTGTACATCCTATTTGAATATATTTTTACGTTTTTTTTTTATAGAAACATAGATTTTTAATACTATACCTAGACTATTTAATTAAACGGAACTCAAAATGATTGAAGGTATTTTAAATAATATTAAAAACAGGGAAAACCATATTAGGTAAACATGACAATAATGGGATGAACATGTTGAACTCAAACACCTTCTAGTAATTCAATGTTCTAAGGAGGGAGGTGTGCATTAATATCAAGCTACACAACCCATAAAAACAAAAAAAATCTCTTGTTAGTCGGCAAAGTTTTTTCCTAAGCAGAGGGGGGTGTACCTTGATATCAAGCTACACAACCATAGAGTACATAATTACTATAAAATTATGACATATCAACTTTCATTGAATCTATCTGCTAAGCATCGGGGGAATGCAGCTTAACGCCAAGCCACACGGTACAAGTACAAATTTTTTTAAAATGGGACTAAATTACTACAGAATTAGTACATAATTTTTACAATATCCAAATTGAGTTTCGTTGAGGGATGGGTGTAGCTTGACTGAGCTCAAAACCTATGCATAGTCATTTATCTACAAATTATTTATGTTATTCATAATGGAAAACTAAGAAGAAATACTCCCTTATACGGTATTAAGCGTACTAGAAAAAGCCAATAAATCTTCCGAATAATATAAGTGGGAAAATGTGTATTTGTTCTTCAATCACGAAAAACTAGCTAAACGTATATGGATGAAATTTGATAAGAAGAGTGTGACTTACATTGAAACATATAAGTATTCTCATCTGAATGTTTTTAATGATAATCTAGAAACATTTAGAGCGCCAATTAAAAGTCTATATTGATTTTTTTTGCCTAATTTTTGTATTTTTAGTTTTAATTGGTCTGTATACTACACTTTTGTAATTTTCTAGATTTCGTTTTGGGCTAGCGGCTGTTGACATCCTTTTTGTACTTAATAAATAAATAAAATAAATAAAATTAAAATATGGTACTTTTTATATGGCATTTTTCTTAGTGATAGCTCCGACGCCAGCAAAAAATAATAGTCGAAGCAGCTAAAACCACACAGAAAAAAAAATACAAATTTTATGCCTATATTTAGCATTCAAAAACTGTCGAAAACTTATAACACATAATTTTAAACGTTTTTTGTTCAATAATGAGTAAAATATTGTTAAAACTTTGTGTGGTGGTAGTAATGAAAGTGGGTACATTCTTTATTTCTGGCAATTATGTTTTATTCAGTTTTACTAAGACTGGAAATACCACCTAGTAATTTAAAAACACTGCTTTGTTTTGTCAATCGTATTAAGTCATGATTCAATTTAGCAATTTAGTCATTAATATTTTATAATTAGTTAGTGGCATTTTATTAAACACAAATATTATTTTCTTCACCTCAATGAGGCGTGATTTGCATATAGTCCAAACCTTATCGAATACAATAGCAGACTTTTCGTTACTCCAAATGTCACTTATTGTTAACCACCGATGTGAGCAAATCGACCACAAAGATACTTTTTTTAACAATCTAAAAGATGGTAATCTTGAAATTTGTTGTGTGTTATGAATGCATTAAATCCGAACTGCTTTTGTATGTACGTCAAAAGACGTATTATTATCCAGTCAAATAACGGTGATTGGCAAAAGAAGCGTATCAGCCATGTTAAAATTTGGTTGCACAAATCACATAGATATGTGTCGTAATTCTGCAATTACGCATTGTAAGAGATGGCAAATCAGGATAAGGTTAGCAATTTTTTTATAAGCTAAACACCTTCATAGAGAGGATTCGGTACATTTTGCTCCATTTTTAACTTCTTATAGACGGTTTTTAATGTTTTGATGGATCTGTGTAGACGTTTATCAAAATTTGACCATGGGAAATTAAGAGTGCCGCCAAAAATATTGATTATATCCCTTGCCGTTTTCTTTTTGTCGCGGTTACGGTTAACCTTGGTCCTAAAATTTCCCAGAAGTATAAGCAAACGAAGGAGACCTCGATTGTGTAATATCTTTGAATATTGTTTAAATTTACAGATAACTGTTTTTGTTTACATGTGTATATAATCAAAAGTTTTTAATTTTTATGAATTTCCGGATTATACTTAAATTTTCATATCAAAAATGCTATGACGTCATGTATTGGCTGACATGAACAGAAAAAAATCGATGTAGACAGCGCATCCTGTCACGCTCGATGTCTTGAGAATCAGAACCAGCCTTTTTTTCCGGTTCAGAATGGTTACGATTCTCAAGGTATGGATCTTTACAGGATATGCTATCTACGTCCATTTGTTCTATTCATGTCAGCTAGTAGATGACGTCATAGCATTTTTGATGTAAAAATTTAAGTATAATCCGGAAATTCACAAATAATTTGTATGGTTAAATAAGCAATTAATAAAGGAAATTTTTATTTTATGGGCCAGTTTTGAAATATTTAAGACAGCTCTTCAGAACCAAAATTTTAGTGCCGCGTGCCGGTTGCATATATCTCTAAAAAAAACCACTTAAATCTTTTTAAGACTGATGAAATAAAACTTTAATAACTAAATTGGTTTGTGTTTTAGTGTAATATAGCAAATTTTTTATTTTTGAGATATTGAGAATTAGAACGGTTAATCCAACCAAATCGACGTAAAGAGCGAGTTTGTATATTCAACATTTTTTTGACAGCGGTGGAACGTCGGTGCCAACATTCGGTTGACAGATGGGTTTGACATCCATCTGACATCTAGCAGTGATGAAATGTCGTTGCTCCATCGAATACAAAAAGAACGCGTTGCGTTTTAACTCGGAATTTGACTTTAAACACCTTAAAAAAATTGAGGGCAGGTCCAAAACAGTTTTTTTATTCTTAAACGGTTATACTTACAACAAACACGATGAAAGTCTTTTCAATGGCGAAAAAAATACATTTTATAATATTTTTTTTCTCTTACTCTTTATTTACCCGAGATAATTGTTTTTTCATAACCCGTGAAATATAGGTTATTTCGAAAAAATGACAGGCCAGTGTTATGAAAGTTAGACTTTTGAATAATAATAATTTTTATAATATCTTCATAACCTATTCTTCTGGATCTTTTTAAATTTTTAATCTTCTGCGTACTTTTTCTGGAAAACTTTCAGAGGGGGGGGGGGGTTAATAAAAACCATATTCATTATCAGTCATAGTCGTAGATTGCCCGAATCGTATTGAGAATTCCAGTCCTCCTTATATTAAAAATGTATTTTATAAAGTTTATAACGGAGGGGGAGGGTGGTAATTTTTTTATGTTTGTTTTAAAACTAGCAAACCAATTTTTTTTGAGAAGTGTCTGTGTATTTTTGCTAACCGTAACGGGGCTAGTCGCGCACCAAAAAAAAAATCGGGGGGATGAGCGTAATTTTTCAAATACAAACGGTTGAGATAATCGAGAGTCATAGCATATGACTGTTGCCAAAGATACAAAAAAAAACTGATTGAGTCCATAGGTGTCCTTGTAGTCCCCCACCATTTTTTAAAAATATTTTCGAAACCAAAATAGATCCAGATTGGAGACCCAAATTCGGGCAATCTAGGGTATTAGTCGATTAAAGAAAAAGACCTTGTCTCCTGCCAGTTTTTCAGAGAAGGTACGTAAGGGATTCAGGCGCTTATTTGAAGGTCTTAGTGGTCTCTGATACCGACCAAACGCCTAACTTTATAAAAAAAAAACTAATATAATGAGCACTGGAATTCTCAATACGATTCGGGCAAAGAAAAAAAAATGCTATTAAGTGTAACACTTTAAGAATAAAAAAACGATGTTTTGGTCCTTCTCAATTTTTTCCAGCCGAAACTATGTAAGAGTTAGAAAAAAAAGTTAAATAAAAGAAATGTTTAGTTTTTTGAGGATAATTTATATAAAAAAAATAATTAATATTTGGTGAATTTTTGGGTAAATTGTATTTTTTTATTGTTTAATTTTTTTTGGGGTGTTTAAAGTAAAATTCCGAGTTCTAAGTCAGAATCCCGAGTTTAAAGTCGAAATTCCGAGTTATAACTCGGAATTCTGAGTTCTACGTCGGAATTCTGAGTTTAAAGTCGGAATTCCAAGTTGTAAGTCAGAATTCCGAGTTCAAAGTCAGAATTAAAATAAAAATTGCTTTGTGGCCATTCTAAGATTATGGTTTTCTAGGGAAAGCACTGTTCCATGGACCGCGCTGCATATAACAACACGAATTTGGAGAGATCTTGATGTTTAGGGTAAAAAAACACAAAATGACCATTTACAGACGCATAAAAAAGCATCCCGTTTCCAACTTCTTCTCAAAATGCGAAAGAACTTGCTGGTATTCAATTCAAATGCGCCATGATTTATTACTTATGTTTTATGCATGCTTTTCGCGTGTCGAAGATTCCCAATAACAATTATTGACGGCAATCTTTGAGAATTACATTGTGACATAATGGGGCAATAGAAAACACCAGAAGTGCCATAAGTAGGGCTGGGAAAATGGTATTTAAACAGTGCAGCGAGTATCATTATAATACGATACCACCGCATAATAATACATAATAATTAATAGAGACATTTAACAAAATTTGTTGAGAGGCAGTTGTTTTCCAATTTCTCCTTAAGAAGACGAACAAGAGCTTTTTAACAAAAAATGTCTCTATGGCGCCCTAGTAATTCTACATTTCGTATCTTTTTGCGATGGCCATCATAAGTGAATGCTAAATAAATTTTATACTAAATTTGAGAGGAGAGAAAATCATTTAGGTGTCTATGTGAATCTTCTATTTTGTGGGTTCCCTTTACCTTGACATGACCTTTAATTTGTAGGAAGTCACTTAGGGTACATTTAAATTATCCTTAAAGTTTTGATTGATGAATCGTTATTGTTTTAAAATTTGATTGTTCTCCAAAATACATTAAATGTTTTTTTTTCGGGTTCCCATTGTAAAAAACATGAATAATATTTGTCTGCGACTCGGATCCCTTTTGGCTTCAATTTTTCGTCTGTTATGACTTCATATTTGTAATTTCTAAAAATGTGGTCAAAATATTTATAAGTTTCCATTTTTGACGGATAATTAAAGCTTTTACCTACGACCAACAAATAATACTAATTTTGCGACCCTTTCAACACGATTTTAATGACTCACTTACGGTCCTAGGATAATAATAAAGCTTAGACGTAAACCACAAGAAGGCGTGACAAGCGATGAAACTTTATTTCATAATAGCACCAATTGACGCCAAAATGTGAATTATTTTCCTGTATTTTTAAGACAATAAATATTTATTAAACGTAAGTAAATCCAATAAAATTTTAGTCCCTAACCAAAAATAAGTCATGTTAAAATGACATATTACGCATTTTCAAGAAAAAAAAAAGATACATGAAATGTATTGACGTTTTAAAAAGAACGTCATTGAAACTTCAGATTATGAAGGTTGTTAACTTAAGTGTGTTCGCGTTTGATATTTTTAATAATTTCTGATATTTATGATGACATTTTCATTGGTCGTAGGTAAAGTAAAGTACACTAACTTAACATTACACCAGTGGCGCTTCCAGCCATTTGAAAAGGGGGGCGGGCGGTTTCGATACGAAAAAAAAAACTAGTATAAAAGCATAGCTTTTATGAGGAAAATATCAATATATACAAACAAAACTTAGTAACTACAAGCGCTGATTTGACCTCAAATCTAAGGGCGGGGGTACTTAGATGTTAAGTTGTTTATTTCATACATTTTTTATTTTAAAAAATGTTTAAATGCGCCGAAAATTTGAGAAAATTACATGAACAATGCAATTTTTAAGGCAAATTACACTAAAATCGTAAATATCGACGTATCGTAGCGCCGCTGGCGAAAATTTTTAAGAAAATTGCACTAATAAATGCATTTTTTTATTTAAAATTCATAAAATTGTAAATTGTAAATTTATCAATGGTTTCAAAGCGCAGCAGGCGAAAATTTTTAAGAAAGTGACTTTGAGTAATTTTACCGTAAATATTAAAGGTGTTATAGCGTCGCAATTTATGCCCTACTTTTGATTTTTTAAATATTTTCGTACCTACCCCCCTGAAATCCGCGCTTAAGTAATTAGATAACAAACAAAAGCTAATAGCTAACTAAAACTTTTTTGAGATCTAAAAAGCTTTTTAAGTTGAAACATTACCTTTTATATTGCTTCGTTCGTTTCCAGTTTTTTTTTGGATAAACCGGTCATACTCGCCCAATGTCAATTTCAATATGTCTGTTGATATGCAGCAACGCTAAGCCAGTCAGACGAATTTCCGCCATGTTGTTTTTAAGTACTTATATTTTCAATCTTCTGAGGAAGGAGAAGCTTCTTTCTGACGAAGCATTACTTACTGACAAACATCCAAGAATGTTTTTATCAACGGAAAAATATCGCCACACTTGTTCATGGCCTCGAAAATGTTTTGATTTAAGCTTTTGACTACTTGTGATAAATATTATATCCAAATACTGATTTCTCCCAATAAAAGTTTAAGAATTTGTGTTTTGTATTAAACAAACAGTTTATTTGGAAACGACATTAGTTAATTTTACCCTGATTTTGGCTTCACGTGGTATAAAACCTGGTATGAATATGTTCAGGTCAAAAATACTAGAGTCTCGTTATTGAACCTTGGTTTTATGTCCGAATTGATTTTGTCTCAAACTTATTTATAAATTGAAACTCTATAATACTGTTCTGTATTTCTAATATCGCTTGTAACGCCATCTTATGATTTACCTCTAAGCTTTATTATTATCCTAGGACCGTAAATGAGCCATTAAAATCGTGTTGAGATGGTCTTAAAATTCCTATTATTCGTTGGTCTTAGGTTAAAGTTTTTTTTTTGAAAAAATCCGTATATATTTCTCCCAAAAAATCCATTATTTCAGACTTTTCGCACACACATCTATAGTTTTTATGGTAAGTTTTAGTCCACCATACCTATGGTATGGGGGGCTATTAAAATCGTGAAATTTTGACTTTTCTTGATTTTATCAAAAATGAGTTACTAAGGTTCCAATACACCTTAATCGGCGAAAAAAAAAAGTTCTCTGCATACACGATAACTCAAGAACGCCTTAATCGATTTTAACAAAAATCCTCTATCGGCTGACCATGAAGTGACTAACTTTTGGGAAGGGGGGGGGGGGGTGAAAAGGGGCAAAAGTGGAGAAAATATTTAAAAAACTTTGGAACAAAAGCAAGTAGCGATATACGGTTTTCCGATTTAATTGAATTGAATATAGACTACAAATTTTGTTATAAAGTCTAC
Source organism: Oxystoma pomonae (assembly GCA_963921995.1). Taxonomy (NCBI): domain Eukaryota; kingdom Metazoa; phylum Arthropoda; class Insecta; order Coleoptera; family Brentidae; genus Oxystoma; species Oxystoma pomonae. The sequence goes on from OY998172.1 coordinate 62,405,542, forward strand.
ATTCGTGGGAGCTTTAGTTTCCCAGTTATTTGAAAAAAACGTTAAAATATATTAAAAAAAAATCATAACTTTAGAAGTAAGGCAGCTATTGATATGCGGTTTTCGGATTTTGGTTTTCGTAAATATTACCCAAAAATTTTGTTAAAAGGTTCAAATCCTTCAAAGCTACAGTTTTTGAGATATTTTCATTTCCTTTCTACATAAAATATCTATCCGTGCTTTCTAGCTCCAATTTTTAGTCCAGCATTCCATTATGGTATGGGGGACTATTAAAATCGTGAAATTTTGATTTTTCTTAATTTTATTAAAAATGAGTTTCTAAGGTTTCAGAACACCTTAATCGACGAAAAAACAAAGTTGTCTGTCGGTCTGTTGTCTATCTGTATACACGATAACTCAAGAACGCCTTAATTGATTTTAACGAAATTTGTTACAAAAATCCTCTGTCGGCTGACCATGAACTAATTAACTTTTGGGTAGGGTGGTAGGGGGTTGAAGAAGGGAAAAGGGGAATAAAATATTTAAAAAAAATTGCAATTGGAACAAAAGCAGGTATTCAGATTTAAGTTTCCATGAATATGGACTAAAAATTTTGTTATAAAGTCCAAAGTCCAAAAACGTTAAAATATATTAAAAAATTCAAAACTTTAGAAGTAAAGCAGCTATTGATATACGGTTTTCAGATTTTGGTTTTTGTAAATATTACCAAAGCTACAGTTTTCGAGATATTTTTATTCAACATAAAATAATTAATTGTATGGTGTACTATCCGTGCTTTCTAGCACCAATTTTTTAAAATTATTATCTACTATTCAAAACCGTCTCTTATTCTTTTAAAACTGAAGCTGTCGCCGTAAGGGCGATTTTGCAGGCCTGTAATAACGCGCTAAATAATTCCCTATTACGTTTCTTCTTCGGCTAAAAGTAAAATTGCTTTTCTCACCAAAACCATCACGTTTTCTTTGAGAAAAAAATCGGCTCGACTTGACATAAAATTTGAAATTTTGCAAGCACATCACGTACCGGCAGTTTAGTGGTTAAAGATGGGTAAAGTACTTGTCGTACTTCCTGAAAAGTAGACGGTTACATGCATGCGGCTTTCTTTTAACTTATTCAGTGACAAAATTAACGATTCTTTACAAAGATTAATTAAAATAATACAGAAGTAACGTTATATTAAATCTTAAAATTTTTTCTTTATACCTTCATCAAAAACATGATTTTAATAACTGTAGATAACTACCGATGCAAAAATATTTCTGTCCATTTTTGACTCAAAATTAAAGAGAAATAGCGGAAAATAGTAATATTGAAAAGATCTAATTATTCTTGTCTACAAATTAAGTCATTTCCGCCATGGGGTTTTGTGCTTAAAACGGTTTTAGTGGTGTTTATACGATAACATTTTCAAACCATCCTAATATAAAAGCGATTTAAAGGCGCAATTACACAGACGAACATGCTCAAACAAAAGCTCGTGCAAAAGATCTAAAATTTTTTGCGTGAAAATTTTTGTGACCTTTTCGGGTTCGGGTAAATTTTTGAGCAAATTATTTTTTTTCTTTTTCTTAGGGGTTTTCCCGGATTTTTTTGCCCGGGAGTTTTTTTGGGATTTTCTTGTGAGTTTTTTTTTTATTTCCAAGGGTTTTTTCCTACATTCAAAAAAAAAACCCAGAAAAATTTTTCTTTTCCAAAAAATTTGAGTTTTTCAAATATCGGCCAAAAATTCAAAAATTGCACTTTTAAGCGATAATCCGCGCCTCACGACTATGAGGAGTGGTGGAGAGGAGATTTTTTTTTAAACATATTTTTGTAACTTTACTTTACCCTTAGCTTTGATTGTTTTTTTTAATTCCTCACACCAGATTTACCTAGTTAGTTTAAGGCCCCAACGGTTGCTTAAAAAAGCAAAAGGTTCATGAAAATGTAATAATCAAGGTCGATTACTGACACTTAACAAACAATATGCAAAGGAGCAACATTCCGATTCAGAATTCTAGTCTATTACTGCTAAATTATATTTTTTTAGACAAGGGTCGGGATCGAAGGGTTGTAAAAGTGGGTAATAAACGGGTATTATTTAGACCGAACGTGCTTTTGTTCATATATTTGAGATTTAATAAAATGTATATAGGTTTTTTAATTTGAATTAATTATTATTGTATTGTGTTTTAAACTAGGAAGTAAAATAAAGAGATATTCTTTTAAATGTAAATTTTTATCATTACATTTTAAGGCGCAATTACACAGACGAACATGCTCAAATAAAAGCTCGTGCAAAATATCTAAAAATTTTTGCGTGAACATTTTTGTGAGCTTTTCTTTGAACATTTTGTTCGGTTAAATTTTTGAGCAAATTATTGCTATCTATTTTGGAAACATATTTTTAAAGATGAGAATAAATAAAATTTCACATCAGTGATCACTGATCTCAATTCTTTAAAAAAATGGAACACCAACTTTTATTTAAAATTTTTGTGAAAAAAAGCCGACGGCAAGCGAAACATTATTATCAGTTTTGTCACATGGATTAGGTTTACTTATAATATTTTTTTCTTAGGGTTTTTCCCGAATTTTTTTGCCCGGGGTTTTTTTTGGGATTTTCTTGCGAGTTTTTTTTTATTTCCAAGTGTTTTTTTCCTAAAAAAAAAACCTAGGAAAATTTTTCTTTTCCAAAAAAATTTTGAGTTTTTCAAATATCAGCAAGGGGAGGGGAGGGAGATTTTTTTTAAACATATTTTTGTAACTTTACTTTACCTTTAGCTTTTATTGTTGTTTTTTAATTCCTCACACCAGATTTACCTAGTTAGTTTAAGGTCCCAAGGGTTGCTTAAAAAAGCAAAAGGTTCATGAAAATGCTGAAGATAGATATTTACTGTCAATTTAATGTAATAATCAAGGTCGATTACTGACACTGAACAAACAATATGCAAAGGAGCAACATTCCGATTCAGAAGTCCAGTCTATTACTGCTAAATTATATTTTTTTAGGCAATGGTCGGGATGGTAGGATTGTAAAAGTGGGTAATAAACGGGTATTATTTAGACCGAACGTGCTTTTGTTCATATATTTGAGATTTAATAAAATGTATATAGGTTTTTTAATTTGACTTAATTGTTATTGTATTGTGTTTTAAACTAGGAAGTAAAATAAAGAGATATTCTTTTAAACGTAAATTTTTATCATTACATTTTATAGGCAACAGCAATAAATAAGTGCCATTATTATTTTTTTATTCTCGTTTTTCTAGAACCCCAAAAAAGTTACAAGTATACTGGCATATCCCCTATAAAAATCAGGTCAATCGAAGTTGCTTATAAGGTAAAATGTGAATTTCTACATCAAATTGTTTTTTCCGACGGAAAGCACTTCATTAAAAATACCTTGTTTTAAAACTTAGTCTTTCTATTTTCAGTTAAGTTCAATGAATTCCCATAAAACTATAAAATTTAAATTTGTAAGAAATTTCTATACCAACATTTCTCCAAACAAATTTTGCTTAACATTCTCTCCAAAATTTACGTGTGTTTTTTTGTACGAGATTTTGCTCGAACATTTCTTTGAGCATTTTGCTCAAGAGGCTCGTGTAAATGTTTGTCGGCATTTCCACATCAAAGGAAAGTTTGTCTGTGTAAATGCGCCTTTAGAGGCAACAGCAATAAATAAGTGCCAATTATTATTTTTTTATTCTCGTTTTTTTACAACCCCAAAAAAGTTACAAGTATACTGGCATATCCCCTATACAAATCAGGTCAAGCGAAGTTGCTTATGAGGTAAAATGTGAATTTCGACATCAAATCGTTTTTCCGTCGGAAAGCACTTAATTAAAAATACCTTGTTTTAAAACTTAGTCTTTCTATTTTCAGTTAAGTTCAGTAAATTCCCATAAAACTATAAAATTTAAATTTGTAAGAAATTTCTACACCAACATTTCTTCAAACAAATTTTGCTTAACATTCTCTCCAAAATTTCGGTGAGTCTTTTTGTACGAGATTTTGCTCGAACTTTTTTTTGAACATTTTGCTCAAGAGGCTCGTGTAAATGTTTGTCGGCATTTCAACATCAAAGGAAAGTTTGTCTGTGTAAATGCGCCTTAAGAGTCTCGTATACATAAAGTAAATAAGTTCCTTTCAAAACCACTTAATAATTATGTGTTGTCAAATTATATTAGGTGGCCATTAGTCTTTACAAGATTACTTTATTAAACTGGCTGATTGTACTTACACAAACCCGTAATACGTTATAAAAAAACATTTAAGTCCAATAAGTCTGTTTGATTATGAAATCTGTTAGAAAATGGTTTTTTCATAAACCTATAAAATATTTGAAAATATAACGTTTTTACTATAAAATTTTATACGTATTTATACATCTATTAGATTATAGAATCAGGCAAAAGACAGATAACTCATAAATTATTACACACTTTAATAAACCTAAAATTTTGCCTAACAAAAGCTTATAAACCTTATAAAAACTGATAAAAATCAGGTGTGTTTTTTATTAGATATAATGCAGTTTTTTTGACAGGGTTTAGCACATCCTCATCTTATTTTAAAAATATGCGAAACATGTTTGTGTTTCGTTTCTTAATACTTTTTATGTAACATATTAATGAGAACGTCTGCACATTTCTCGTATTTTTTTAAGAAATTTTTTCTGGAATAATAAGTGGAAATCTTTGGAAATCGCATGACTTGTGTCAAAAATTTCCACGGAAATCGCATCTTTATACCTTTATATTAGATTTTCTAATGTTTTAAATAAAATTTGTTTTCAGTCATTTTTTTTTTTTAACAAAAGCTTTCTCCAGAAAAAATCCCTCACTCCACGGGTTCGGGATTTTTTCAGATAGCATACACTCAAGCTTTTGTTAAAAAATTGGCTTCAAACAAAATTTCCAAAAATTTCCTGGAAATCTGACATGCACTAGGTATATTACTACTAAAAATTACAAACACAAATTACTCTTTATAAGCCATTGCGTGGGCATGAATTCAAATAAAAAGAATCTCACATACCACGCAAAAACAGGTAAAAAAATCAAACTTTAATCTTTCTACACTCCTTGATCTTTAAAGAAGATTGCTAATGAATGATTGCAAAATTTTTATTTGTTTATTAATTTCTTTACTATGTTTGGTTATTAATTAGGTTTTAATTTGTAGGAAGGCCATCTTTTGATGATGACACAAATATTTTTCGCGATAACCCAATATACTAAAGCACATTGTGAGTAAAAAGATAATCTCTTGTCTCTAATAAAAGCCTTATAAAATTGTTTTGATTGATTAATTGATAAAGTAAAAAAATTACTTTCAATTCGAACAATAAATTCTTTGTATCGTGCATGAAGTAGGTAATTGATTTTTGGTGATATATTATGAATTTATTTGTTTAAAGATGTGTTGGTACATCACTAAAATGTCAAGAGAAATCAATAAAATTAATAACGGCAAGAAAGAAATTGGCCGGTTATAAAATATTGATGCAATATTTTTGCATAAATAAAGACTTAATTTTTTTTAAAAGGTTAGGTACCGACGCGAATATTTCCACGAATATAACTTTTGGCAAATAAAAAAAAATATGTTTTACTAATTTACATATTTAGAACAAAACTACGAAATATTTTTTGAACCTTTGCGAATTAGGTAAGATTTAAAAATTTATTTAAGCTTTCATATTATGTAAGAGTATCAGTATTTACTCTCTGTTATTTTCTTCCGTTTTAGACCATCCGTTAAACAAATATTTAATGACAATTAATCATCACATGCATCAATTCGGCACTTATTACCTTTCGTTTTACTTAAGGTCTGTTTTTGCGAGCTTGCCTTAGTTACTATTGTTTTCTCTTTCTAAATGTATTCATCTGAGAGAGATCCAGCATACTGCATCATACCAGGAAAATACCCGCCTGTAGACCCTTCAACCCCGCTTATCTGTCAGGGACAACTTATCTCAAGAAGATGCAGGCCAATATTTTTAACAACATGTTACATCCTGCAACCAGGCCTTTATCGTTTTCTGCCCTGCTCTAACTTTGTTGCAACCATTTTAAATGCATTCCAATCAATCCACGCGTCTTTTTTCTTACCTTGAGGTATGGAATCGAATTGCGCATCTCCGAAAAGTTTCCTAATCTGGGGACCCACAAATATTCCCTCTTTAATTTTAGAGTCACTGATTGTAGGGAATGTTTCTTATAAATAACTAAAAGCATGGCCTTCTTTGTCCATGACCTTCAAAAATTTTTTCATAGGTCCGAATTTTGTGTAATGTGGTGGTAGTAAAATCTTTTCCCTGCCTCAAAAGACCCTCTTGTTGGTTAAATTTTCTTTTTATAGTGATCCGATCTTGCTCGACTGTCCCATTCACAGAAAAAGCACCAGTATTTGCTATAACCTAGCTGCATTGCAAGCAATTGGTATAATAAATCCAGGTAGTATTTTTCCATATATTTAGGGCAGATAGATAATTGTCATTATTAGCATGGACTTTTTCAAGACAGATTGTTAATTAGTATGATAAAGTAAGTAAGATTTTGCTATTTTGATCTAGGAAACATTTTTCATGTTCCCCAGTGTAGTAATTATTAGCATCAGTATTTCTATTATGCGCGTGAAAGGGGTATTTCAACAAATACTTGGTTTTCGGAAGGAAAAACTATTCTACAGCTACTGTCCTGGCCTTAGTTACGAGTGACTACAGACAGACAATTTAGTGAAATCCTATTTAGGAGGTAGGTCACAGTATGTCTCATATAACATTGCAACTTCAAGATCAGTAGACATTTTATCTGGCGTGCCACAGCGCAGTGTGTTTGGCCCGCTTTTCTTTCTAATCTACACCGCAAGCATTCTTAAATCGGTTAAAAATTGTAATATTGCAGATGATAAACAATGTTATTTTAGCTTCAACTGTGAAAATGCATTACTTGTAAATAATTTAATAAATGAAGATAACCTAAAACTAAATGCCTCGAAATCTTCTGTTTCACTTTTTAGAACTAAAAATATAAAAGAATACGCTATGAGTGGAATGTTTATAATTATGAACGATGAGAAAATACCTGTTGTGGAGTCTGCTAGAAATTTCAAAACTTCAGATTTCGTGAAAACGTAAAAAAAATAAAAACTTTTTTCCGTTTGTCACAAATAGGTATAATATAATTTAATAAATCTAATAAAATTGTCAAATATTTCTGAGGGCTTATTCTTCGCAAGAGAATCCGCCAAAACGTTAACAAGTCGCAATGGTACAGTAGTACAAAAAAATATTTTTTATTGTATTTGAAGCCATACTTTATGATTTAATGAGTTTTTTTCCGACTGTGTGGTTAATAGATAAATGTTTTATGTTAAGTAGAAAATGTATTAACACCAAATTAAGTTTCTATTTATTATAAAGAGTTTTTTCATTAACCATAAATAGTTTTCCATTAACCATCAATAGATCGGTCCTTTTGCCCTAAATAGATAGATCTTTTGTCTCATATTTAAGTGATGTATCTATTTGAGGTAAGTTCATTCTTTTAAATGATTAGTGGGAATTTTTTTGAGTGTGTCAAAGGTAATTTATTGCGATTTCATGTATTGTCAAAATAATTGCTTACGACTAATATTCCATCTTCAACAATACGACCGGGTTACTCCAAAAATTGAAGTGGCTTAAAATGGACAAGCGCAGAAAATTATATGGGCAACTTTTTTCACAAACTCATAAATGCGTCTCACGTCTCCTCTCTCCTCAAACAGAAATTTATCTGCCGTGATAATATCCATTCACGGGCTCTTCGAAATGGTTCGTCTTTTAGAATACCTCGACATCGAACAGCCTTGTACCAATTTTGTTTACTGCTGTGTCAAACTGGGCCCGTTGCACACCCACTATCCATGGTCCAACCCTGGAAGCCTGCCTCTTTCGCAAAATAACAGATTTGTTGGGGGCCAAAATGCGACTCTCTTGACCTGGCCAGAGCCGGAAACTCCAGCAAGGCATAGTAGTACTGCCGTCCTTAATTAAAATGCAATAAAAATACATTATTTCCCTATGGAGTTACTGCTTTTTAGTTAAGGGCGCCAGAGTAGTATGGGTGGCCGTAGGCCTGGTACCCCTGACTGATGCACGTGCTGCCCCTTAGGATAAAAGTTTTCTGTCTCTAAGAAAACTTAATTTTTGCCTGACACCTCTTTGTCGAGGGCAGGGATCTTTAGACTGCGTAACAAGTATACACAGTGGACCGCCGGCTTTACACCCCCCCCCCCCCGAAGGGTGGTGCTGCTACATGTTAGAATTGCATTTATCTAACATCGCTACGGTTCCAGCAGAACTTGGTTGACGTTAGCCTTTTCTCCCCAGCAGCCCGCCGTCATATAGCTTGACCTGAAAATCAAGGTCCCGGTTTCGTTGGTCGAGGTCGCTATCGGAGTCTTCAGATGCACTTTTTGGAGTTATCCTGTTACCCGAAAGTGCTACCGCCTCTTTCAAGTCACCCTCCGTCGACTTCCGCTATTACATCTGTCAGAGTCCAGCCGCGTCCCATAAAGTCCCGATCTCTGAGAGGTCCAGGTCTTTTTTATTTAGGTCACCGGCTAGTCTTCTCTACCCAGTTTTGGTGGGGTCCTCGGTCGTCCACCTTTGAGTCCCGCAAAGTTTTCGGTGCAGTGTCAACCGTGCCGCCTACTTCTACCTCGTCTGTTGTTATTCTATGCACAACGTCGACTGCAGAGCTGCTGAGAAGTGGGGCCTCCCGTCGTCCCACATTCGGTGTTGTGCAGAACATGCAAGGACGATTCTTCGTCCTTCATGCACCATCAACTCTTTTAGTCTTCGGCGATTCCTAGCGTCTCTAGGTGCTTGTTGAGGCAACACTTTGAATTAGAGAGCTCCGTTGTTAGTGTCACATTTTTCCCACCTAGGTGGCGCAAGGACTTCGAGCAGGTGCTCTTCAGTCAGATCTGTTTCGGTAGGACCGTCCTTACTGACCACGATTTTGACCTGCAGCTTCCTGAGCTTCTTGCCCAATTTACATCAGCGGCGTCTGTAAGCCCCCTGATGCGTTTGTAGAGTGTCCAATAGGTACTTGTGTAGTTTGTTGTCGAGCCTCTTGAGTTGAAGAAGATCTACTGTGTCCTTGAACAGTTTCTTGTTGATCATTATGTTTAGAAGTTCCACTGGGTACCTGTTCGGTTCCCTGTGTTACCTCCTGGTTGTCGGAGGGTCCTTCTAGAGTTATATCTATTTCTGTTTACGTATGAATAGCTATATAGCAGTTAGACTTTGCCACTGATGCATCTTTTCTTTCTTATTCAATTCATTCTTGATATATTTGCTAAAATTAAATTTTTAACCGAACTGTAAACATAAACGCTTTGTATCATCCATCACATAAGGAAATATCTTTAGACTGTCTTCCGCTTTGAAGATTAGCCATCGTGCACACACATAAAACTTGAAATTTTTTCAGCAACCGAAGATGTGCTTACTTTATTTATAATACGGAGTGTAGTGACAAAATAGACAAAATACGATTAGCACAGTTGTAAACACTATGGGCAATATTTACTAAGATGGTTTAAGGTTTGGGGCTATAGAACGCATGTGTTTTTTAATCTAACTTTGCAGGTTTTTTTTAAACTTGAGCAAAACTTCTTGGATTTTTGGACTTACTCCAATAATATCAGCGATTTCGCAACGAAAAGATAGGTTTTCCAAAAATATCCTTAATAATTATAAAAAAGAAAATTGTCGGTGGGTTTGTGACACTGACGTTTTGCTCGCTGACATCCTCAACAACCCAAACATATGGGAGACTATTAAAATCGTGAAATTTTGACTTTTCTTAATTTTATCAAAAATAAGTTACTAAGGTTCCAAAACAACTTAATCGACGAAAAAAAAAAGTTGTCTGTCGGTCTGTTGTCTGTCTGTCTACACGATAATTCAAGAACGCATTAATCGATGTTAACGAAATTAGGTACAAAAATCCTCTATTGGCTGACCATGAACTGATTAACTTTTGGGTAGGGTGGTGGGGGGTTGAAGGGGGGAAAGGGGGGAAAGGGGGGAAAAGGGGGGAAAAGGGGGGGAAAGGGGGAAAAATATTTTAAAAAATCTAACTTTGGAACAAAAGCAAGTAGCGATATACGGTTTTCAGATTTAAGTTTCCATGAACGTGGACTACAAATTTTGTCATAAAGTCCTAACTCGTGGGAGCTTTAGTTTCCGAAATATTTGAAAAAAACGTTAAAATATATAAAAAAAATTATAACTTTAGAAGTAAAGCGGCTATTGATATGCGGTTTTCAGGTTTTGATTTTCGTAAGTATTACCCAAAAATTTTGTGGAATGGTTTAAATCTTTCAAAGCTACAGTTTTCGAGATATTTTCGTTCCTGTCAACATAAAATAACTGATTTTATATTTTACATACCATGTAATATTGAGGCGAAAGTTTGAGATTATGCCGGTATCAGTTTTACGTTGTAATGGCATGCACTTATCGTGATTTTGCTACCGTCTTCTGTACTAATTTATTTAAGAAAGGAAGAAGCCAACTGTTGTGTCATAAGTACCGTACTTTCGTTTAAGAATGCCATTTTACGTTATCGTAGAAAATTTCAATTTCAACACTTTCTCGGTAGTCGGTGATTTTTGAGTTATATACATTTATATACTCACATTAACGCATATTAGAAATATTTGCACATTGGCCCAACCTGTGGGTTCCGCCTTTGCGTCTGTCCAATAAACGTTCTTAGTCGTGTGCAAAGGATCATTTTTTAATATAATTTCCCAGCACAAATCGTCGGCATTGAATCGGGCCAATGTCGACAACGTCGGCAGTGGCCCGATGTTGGACAGATTAGGATTTTCAGTTTTCGGTCAATAATCGGCAACTGACGGAGGTCCACATTACTACAGTCGACTTTATGCCGACACCACTTTAGGACCGACGATGGTCCGATTGGAACTTTGTTTAATCGGTCGAAAATCGGCACCTGACGATGGCCCAATTTACTATAGTCGACTTTATGACAACGCCTACTTTATCTGCTTTAGGTCCGACGACGGTCCGATTGGAACTTTGTTTAATCGACTATAGTCGGTCGAGAATCGGCAACTGACGATGGTCCAATTTACTATAGTCGACTTTATGTCGACGACCACTTTATCTGCTTTAGAGCCGACGATGGTCCGATTACGTCACCTTAAAATTTTTAAACTGCTTAAAAGTTTCTTCCTAGTATGTAGAGATGGCGCTAATGTCACTATGTTACCTATATAGTGGAAGATAATATTCTGTATATAATGAGCAAAGATATTTGAAAACTAGAATGCGGACTTGACAAGATGGTGGTACTTCTCTGTAAGAATCACCTCTTTGGCCACTTAAACCAGCCTGACTGGTTAAACACCCGTATTATCAAAACTTTGTAGTTTGCCATTGTCGGACCGCTTTAAGCTACCACCGACGGACCTCCGTCAATCGCCGACGTTGGACCGCTTAAGGAAACCAATGTCGGACTTGAATAGTTTACCGATGTCGGGCCGAGACCAGCTTGCCTACGTCAGACCGACCAAATTGAGCAGTTATGGCGGAACTTTAATCGTACGGCGACGGTATGCCGATTTCAGCAAAAAGTAAAATTTACCATTGGTCCGACGACGGGCCACAGTCTAACGTTGCATCGGCAAACATACATACAAAAAATACAGATGGTCCGATGTCGTAAATCGACGTCGTGCCGATGACTACAAATTCGGCAATCGACATCGGACAGACGAAGGCCCGAGGGAACCGTGTTTGCTGGGTTACTTTGTTTTTTTACCTTAACAAAATAATTTTTTGAGAGTTTTGGTCTTATTTTAAAGATTTTGACTTTTCGTTACTCTTTCCACTAAATGACATGCTTGCTGAGAAAAGAGAATAGATGACCGAATTCTGCGCTTTGAATGGGAACCCACTAAAAAGCCGAATTTACAAAAACCGAAACACAATTAAAGAGAAAATAAAACGTCAGACACGAAATATAGGGTGGGCCAGAAAATTCCGTACTTTTTGGATTGGCTATTACTTTTGACATAAGTGCTATGTTTAAAGGTATTAGTTTTTTAGATAGATGAAACGTGATACTTTTTCGATTCAGTTGAAAATTTAAAATTTCTCAAAAATCCAAGATGGCGGTCAGTTTTAAAAAATGTGTAATTTTCACCCCCCCCCCTGAAAAAAAATTATGTGCGACAATGAACAAACTTTGAAACTTTCACTACAAATGCTCGTTGTTTATGTGTATATTGACGTATCACTTACTTAAATCGGTTAAGAAATGAAAAAGTTATAAGCTTCTAGATTATGAGTGTTTGAGCTTAGCATTGGAAAAAATCACAAAATTACATATTTTTTTGAATTTGCTGTTGCTGCTGAAAAAACTATTGTTTAAAGAGACAAAACATGAGAGTTGCGTCTGTTTCTTCAAAATATGACATTAAAAAAAAATCAGGATGGCGGATAGTTTTAAATTAGCTTTTATACGCCTTATTTTTGTTTAAGTAAGACACTGGACAAAATAAAAATTAGTATTTCCAAATCTCCCTTTTTTCTTCGTACATCGAGGTATCGCCTAATTAAATCGGATAAGAAATAAAAAAGTAATGGTTTTTTAGATACTCAGTATTTTTCTTAATTAAATAATTAGGTCAAAAGATATAGCAAATGAAAAATGTATGTAATTTTGTGATTTTTTTCAATGCGAAGCCAAAACACTCGTAGTCAAAAAACTTTTTTATTTCCCAACTGATTTAATTAAATGATACTTCAATATACACAGAAACAATGAGCGTTTGTAGTGAAAGCTTTAGAGTTTGTTCAGTGTCGCACATAAATTTTTTTCAGGGGGGGGGGGTGAAAATTACACATTTTCTAAAACTGTCCGCCATCTTGAATTTTTTTAAAGTTGTAAATTTTTAACCGAATCGAAAAACTCTAACGTTTTATCTTTTCAAAAAGCCAATATATTTCAAAATCGAGTAATCACGTCAAAAGTTATAGCCAATCCAAAAAGTGCGTTTGTGGCCCACCCTATATAAACGAAAGTAAAACACACACACACAGAAAAAAATGGATAATTTTATAGAATTTTAATTTACTCGAACCTTAACAGACACGAATTATAATTTTCCCGAACTTTAAAATATAAGAATTATAAAAGTATTGAAAATAATTTTCTAGAAACGAAAAACACCCCGACCACAAATTGATAGAAAATAATATGCCCTATCCTTAAATGAGCCGAACCACAATCCATCCGAATGGCTATTGGGCATGCGTCAAATTTAAATCTTTAGAGCGCCGTAGGCCTTGGATTGCGGCGTTGACAAGTTTCTCTATTTGGAAGATGACACGGGGATTTTTTGTTTTTAAACCATTTTATTTAACTACACAGTTTCTGGCTATAAAATCTTACGATTTATTTTTGACATACTTCCCGTAAACCTATTTTAATATTATGAAAAAATTTGGGTGCAGGGGATGGTTGATATATATATAATAAAACTTACTTTTAAATTATTTTTGGACACATTGGGGTTCTTGAATTTTGTGGTTCGGCATTATTAGGTTTCTATTATATTATTTTCGTTAAAAATATGTTTCGCTTAAATTTAATTTTATCCATATATTTTCTAGCAATTTGATTTTCCCGTCAGTTCGTTTTTGAGACAATTTTTTTCGTAAATAAGTCCTTTATTGGCTGCGTGCACAATTTGTATAAATTGAAGTGAAAGACAGTTTTGTATTTTTGTGCAAAAATACTTAATTTTTGGTTGGCTCATCCTCAGGTTGCTACTGAAAATGAATAGAAAAAAATTTTGTTTAGTTTTTTAAATGTTTTAGGTATGTTTAATAGGTTATGTTTTTTGTTTTTTTCTCTACTCACTCGTTAGTCGCAGGAACATTTCACTGAACGCATATCGACTAGGTACATATAAACATTAAGTTGACGTGCACATTTCAAAGTTACAATTTTGTAAATTAGTTAGTTTTTAAAAAAGATATCTTAAAACATTTTTTGTCTTTCTCGAATGTTCCTGTGACTGACGAGTGAGTAGAGAAAAAAAACATAACCTATTAAACATACCTAAAACATTTAAAAAATTTAAAAAAATTATACAACATTTTCTCTATTCATTCGCAGTAGCAGCCTGAGGATGGGGGGGATTATTAAAAATTAAATATTTTTCCACAAAAATACAAAACAGCCTTTCACTTCAATTTTTTTCGGACCAATTTTTTTCTTTTCTTTTAAATTCTGACAAATTATGTTTCTGCCAAATTTTATTTTCGGGTTTTTTATAGGGACCCCTTTTGAGCAGATTCTCGGCATATCTGATTTAAGGAACTTGTAAAGACTATACTCTCAAGCCTTCTGGTTAATTAGTTGCCAATAATACCCACAAACCACGAAATTTGCAAATATCACACAATAGTTAGTCTGCGATAATTTAGATCAAAGTCTTCTTCTTCTTATTTGCCTCTTGGTGATTCGATTTGAGGCAAAAACCCACCCAGCTAACTCCTAGACTGAGATAAGTGTATAACTTTGGTAAGAAAGAAAAGGATGAACGTTTAACAAGGGTAAGATGAGTTTGGTGCGACGACGAATTGAACCTATTTGGGTTCTCATTAACACCTAATGTTCGATGTACAATTCTTTGCATACTCACCTAGTATAATGCACGTAAGTACCTAGGTGTCAGTACAGACAGTGCACTTGTATATCATGTAGTGATCTTCTTGCATGTTCAAAGAGATTTAAGAATACGCTAACTAACCCTTACTAGGTTGAGTCCCTCCAAGGCTAAAAATACCATTTATAACCCTAACTAATTTTTGCACAGATTTTTGTTCCACCATACTTTTCTTAATAATTTTAATCGACGAAAAAAAAGTTGTTTGTCGGACTGTTGTCTTTCTGTATACACGATAGCTCAAGAACGCCTTAACCGATTTTAACAAAATTTGGTACAAAAATCCTCTATGGGCTGGCCATGAACTGATTAACTTTTGGGAAGCGTGATGGGGGGTTGAAGGGAGAAAAGGGGGATATACGGTTTTCAGGCTTAAGTTTCCATGAATATGGACAACAAATTTTTTATAAAGTCCAAATTCGTGGGAGCTTTAGTTTCCGAGTTATTTGAAAAAACGTTAAAATATATTAAAAATATCATAACTTTAGAAATGATATGCGGTTTTCAATTTTGGTTTGTGTAAATATTACCAATATTTGTTATAAGGTTCAAATCTTTTAAAGCTACAGTTTTGGAGATATTTTCAATTCCCTTCAACATAAAATAATTGTTTGAAAGTTTGAGACAATGATGTTTTTGAAATTAACTCTGTGTTTCGGACTTCCATTGTCTATGAAACAACGTTTCAATCAGTACAATCTCTGATCGTCTTCAGGTGTAAATAAAATAATTGATTATATGGTGAACTATCCGTGCTTTGTAACACCAATTTTTTACTCTGTTATTGATGGCAATATAACACATTGTAAAATTGGAAAAAGTCATAGTCTTACGTGTTAAAGAGAAATTTATAATTAATCTTTTGTGTTATATCCGAAAATTTCCCACATATATAAAAATAAGCATTATCTGAAAAGTAGGTATATTCTTCTCCGGTTGTGAATTAAAAGTAAGAAATTAAAAGAATTTTAATTATGTTATTTTTGATTAAAAAATTTATTGTGATAGATCTAGAATTTTGTGTTTTTTTTTAGGTTTTTGGTAATTTAGAAGAATTATATTATCAATATATCACCCATATTGATAAATATAATTGATATTTTCTTTGAGTTTTATATATATTATTATATAAATATAAACCAAAATTAATTGTGGTTATTACTTTGCATTTTACTCCCGATCAAGTTGCTAATAACAACAATACAACTATAATAAACCATTTAAGTTAGCACGACAAAGGTACAGTCAGACGAAAAATATAAAAAAACGTATTTTTAGTTGGTTTCTTTTTCAACAGGCAAGTGGAAACATCCAACTGAGAATTGATAAAAGCCTTGTCGAAATCTGTTTTTAATCGAACCACTGTGCATCAATTCCATTCAAAATCAAACTCAGATTGAGTAAAACGTGTTTTAATTCACAACATTATATACTACTAGCTGACCGCTCTGGACTTCATTCGCGTGTTTAAAATTATAGATTCCCCTTCCTTCTCCACCTTATCCCACTTTCATGCCCTCAAACCCTTCCATCTACTCGAGTATTTTCCCGTTTTTTTGCTTTCAAGGATCATAACTTTTGTTCCCGTAAACCGATTTTGATGAAATAAAGCCTATGTACTCCCCCGAAATCCAAATAATGCAATTCTTCCAGCAGTTTTTTTTATTCCGGTTTTATAGGTAACTTATTTTTTTAACAGTTTATTGTTTTTATCTAACATGGTGGTGGGGGGAAGAAAAGGGAACAAAAAATCGCAAAAATAATAGAAGAAGCACTTTTCTCGATTCCGGACTTTATTTCCTTTAGTTTGATACCACACAACCAATATTTTAGTCGGTCAATATTTTCATTACATATGGGGTTGGGAGAGGGAGGACGGGTAACACAAAATTAAAAAAAGTTAATATAAATAATACTTTTTTCGATTTCGGGCTTCATTTCCTTCAGTTTGGTACCCAACAACCCACATAATTTTTATCAAATATGGGGGTTAATCTCCTCTATTAATAGGGTGTTGGTAGAAAAACGCTGACTCTATAATACCAATTTCTAAACGTCTGTGATTTTTTTCTTCTGAGATACAGAAGATATCTTTACCTCCCTCGAAATCGAATTACCCCTATTTCTCCACCGCTAGTTGAAATTCCGAAAAACAGCAAAATAGTTGCTTTTCATTTTTCTCTGCGCTTTAAACGAGGGGGGTGCAGCTTGACGTCCGGCTGCACTCCCCATTTTGAATATCAAAACAAAACCAGGAAGGAGTGTGGTTCAAAATTTTTAAAACTGGTTCAAAATTAGTTAGAAATTGGTTCGAAATTATAAGCATATAAAAACTCGAATATCTTTCGGAAGGGGGGGGGGGGGGTAAAAGTAACATTAAAGAAATTAAATGTGAAAACTGTGAAGTAAGCCTCGAACAGGGTTTTTTCGTGCTTCTAGTAATGGTATATACAGGGTTCCTAAGATTTTCCTTAGAGATAGGATTTCAATAAATCAAACAGAAATGGCATAGAAAGTTCTGCGCGTACAAAAGAAACAGGTATATTGAGCAATGGTGCCAGTTTGTTATTATCTCCGGACTGCTTTCATGAGAAAAAATTGTCGCCACTCTTTCATTGTGAGCATAAATCATAGTTGCAATAATAACCGTTGACAAGATGTCTGCAAATTCCGCTAGATGGCGGCCACACCATGAGATTAAAAATTAGATGTTTTCAGGTCCAAACCACAGCTT
The DNA here is from genome assembly GCA_963921995.1 of Oxystoma pomonae. NCBI lineage: Eukaryota > Metazoa > Arthropoda > Insecta > Coleoptera > Brentidae > Oxystoma > Oxystoma pomonae. The sequence goes on from OY998172.1 coordinate 62,423,030, forward strand.
TTTCTTGCTTAAAGGAGGCGGCAGGGTCCATTATTTACGATACTGAGCGATAAACTCGTGAGGTTGTTAACATTAGGAAGAAATATCTTCGCTTTTAATTAAATTTCTTTCCATTCTGTTCTACTAGTGACATCTATCCGGAAACGGCCAAACCATGCAGCTAGCACTAGCAGCCAAAGAAATCAATAAACGGCGTTGTACACGTAGCGAACCAATTCTTCAAAACTAGCGGGAGGGTAAAAGCGAAAAATAAGGGGTTGCCAATATTTGTAACACCCAAAAAGGGGTGAAAAGATTTATTTTGCTCTGTTTCTTTACAAAAAACGTTTTTTTTACGAAAACCTTGAGCTCTGCCACTTTTTTTATTTTTTTCTTCAATTTTCTCGAAATTTTCGTCATACCGTAGAAAAAAATTATTTCCTCCATGGTCATACTCTACTTTTATTCGAAAAAATTTAGAAACAGAGACGGGATCAGTTTTCCTAAAACTTGGTTTCGAGTGAGAAGATAAAGGGCGCCGCAGGAAAAATTTTTTCAATTAAATTAGCCGAACGCAAAAATGTTAGAAAAACAAAGCACGAAATAAAAATGGCGCCGCTTACAATTTTTTTTCAAAAATTACGTAATTTCGGGAACGCAAAGAAATAGGTCTAAAGAGTATAATTTTTAAGAAAAAAATATCAATTTTCTCGCCCTCCTCCCCTGGGACTACAGGGGCCGTGCACAAATTACGTAATGGTCATAGGGGGGAGAGGGGTTACAAAACGTTACGTAGGGGGGAGAGGGTTTTCGACAGCGTTTGCATTTGTGTGAAACTAAGAAAATTTGGAATGAAAATAAGTGAAAAGTTTTTTTTTTTGGGGGGGGGGGTAATAGTCTTGAAATCGTTACGTAATATCAGGGGAGTGGCGTGCCAAACCGTTACAAAACATTACATAGGGAGGGGGTCAAAAATTGGTAAAATAACCGTTACGTAATTTGTGCCCCGGCCCCACATCTGACTGTTCCTCTTTTTTGATTTCGAATCAAAGTGCAAAACCCGGGTTGGACGTTCGAAGGCGTCAAACCGTCCTATTTGCTTGATAAAGTTTCTACGGAAATATCTCAGTCGATTTCTCCGGCCGTGTATGAACGCTTTAGGTTAGGCATTTGCATGTATCTCAGTCCCCAGCCTGTAAACAGTGCGTAAGGACAATGGTTACAAAATGAAAAGCCGAAAAATATTTTTTTTACGATATCTTTCATCAGTTTGATATTAAAGTCGAGCAAAAACAATTTTTATTACAGTCCTAAAGGTATGAAAATGGAAAACATTAGAAAACAACAACCTGGAATGGATTTACTACGTGTAAGATGTAGTGACAACATCGCCCCATGCCCATCTTTTTCTGCCTAATGTGCTTTTCCGTTTGTCTGCGTCTTATACACGGCTGCTTGGCCCCCTAAGGATTTTCTTAGGAACCCTGTAGTTATACAGTGGAATATATAACTTTCGCGTAAAACTTTATATTTTTACAACACTGTGGTAATTTTTAAAGTGACATAAATATATTTTTGTGGAAATATTACTGCTTTTCAGCCCATTTTTCGTAGCAAAAAAATGGCACCAGTGAAATTGACTATAATTGTTGTTTGTCATAAGTGAAGACGAATCGTTGGAACCCAATGTACATTACCTGGTATACTGTACCTATTACATGCAATCACCATGATTGACCATCAAAGTACGAATCGTGTCTTCCATGATTCCTTCAATTTTTTTTCTATTATTTTCTTTAATTGCTTATTTAAGGTCAGGTTGGTGGTTGATGATGATTGAAAATCTTCTCTGTGTTTTAACTGGATAATGTTTATAGTTAATTAATATAATTATTATTGTAGAAAGTCATTTCAAAATTAACTTTTATCATCAAGATTCAAGAGTAAAGAATTTTTGTTTTTAACTAACTTAAATTTTACACATACTCTTTAAGCTCGACTTTTTATAAATTTTTGTTAAACACTGTATTAAAAGAAAATCAAAATCTTGCAAAGTAGCAAAATATTATTAAAGAGCTTAATAGTAATATTAGCGCGGGCCAATCAACTTTTGATCTATACGAAAAATAGGTTTTTTAATTGAAAATTTTACATTTGTAACATAACGGGAAAATAATTGCCTTAAAAAATAAACACAAGTACATATTAATTAACAATATTTTTATAATGTACTTAACCCCAGGTATAGGTTCCATGGTATTTAGTTTCAAGAAACTATTATAGCTTCGGAAAAAATAAGCACAAACTTTACTGTCTCTTTGATTAATCACAATATACAAAAAAAATATACAAAGCCAAAAATAAATTTGGGCTGATGATGGTCAATAAACCCAAAATGTCAGGTGACTTGTCAAAATAAGCTTGCAAAATGTTATCTGTCATCCTTTATGAACCAAACGGCAAGCGAAAAAAAGGATGTGTCCATAAGAAAAAAATGAGCTTAACAGTGCTCCTGTCACACTGAAATGTCAAGTCTTAAAAACAGAACTTTCACTAGGTAGATCCTAAAAGAGTGCCTGTAGAAAGTTTTAAGCGTTTTTTGACAGCTTTAAGAATAAGGGTGCAGAAAAATAAAAACTAAACATGAAGATTTCGGTTTCCGGAATTTGTAAACTTTTTTTTTAGTTAGTTTTGAGCAAAGCATCAAATTGCGCAACTTTGTCCTGATTTAAACCTTTTCGTATCTCCTACCGTTTAGGAGATCCTCATGGTGATCATCGAATTTGAAACACCCTGTATATATAATGAATAAAAGACTAGAGTGCTGTGATCCATGAAGAAGCGAAGAGCGGAAAAAATTAATATTTCGTCACCTTATAGTCCATGAGATGCAAAGTAGACATATCAGGAATCCTGTAAGAGGTATTGTATTTAAAAACTTAAAATAAAATGCGATTCGTTTCGCCCATCGTACTTAGTACATCGATTACTTCGCCCCTCCTGCTATTTAAAAACGGGAGCGGTTGTGTATACAGGAAAAAATTTATTTGATTTTATTATATTTTCTGAAATTTGGGTGCAAAATATTTATACTTATTATTTTTCTTTGGGAGGGGGAAATAGTTTTTTTCTCCTCCCAACTTTTTTGATGCTTAAGAAGCCCAAACTTTTTGTAAATAGTGTACTCATTTGAATGGTAAAATGTCAAAATACAGAAATACAATACTTTATTTACTATGTGTTATAATCTGCTTGGGGTATTCTTTAACGAAAAAACAAATGCACATCTCGGTTTTTCTCACGCAAGCCGCGATGGAACTGGGTCAACTATGCTCGATTGTTTGTTCCTATATACCTATTATGTAGACGCGCGGCGCTACTGACATTATTCATTTTATTTTAATTAAAATAAAAGGAAAAGTAATAGGGGGGTCTAACAAATTGTCAAAGTCTATCATTAATCACGTGATGACCCTTTAAAAATCGATACCTCCGAGCAAAAAGGAAGTAACTGACTGACTTTATTTTTTCTACATTCATACCTAAACTTTTAAGAAAATTTTTCGATGCAAGTTAGGATAAAAATTTGAGCTTCTTCAGATTTTGTCAAAAGATTTATTCAAAAATCTTTATTTTCATTTTTGGTGTCACTTAGAGTCCGATTATTAAGTAAATGGGCAACGACAAGCACGGACGATACGCAGCGTTCTCTTGTTGTCTCTGTTTGAGGCAGGTACGTATCGTCACTGCCATTTAAAATAAATGAATAAGTTGAAGAATTATAAAATGATAAAAAAATATTATTTGCAAGCCGTTCATGTTTTATAGAGTTCTTAAATAAAATGATAATATTATGAATAATTAATTTTTGACCTTTCTTTTACTTTATAGGTATAAAACGCGGAACAAAACTGGGCCGTTCCTATCAACTTAATTAGAAAAAGCTTCAAATAAATTTTGTAGAAAATTACTTAACGTTTATTGAAGAGTCATTAATTTTTTGACGTTTCAAGTTTTAAGAAAAAATTTCGCTATTTCACATTTTTTGTAAAAATCAGGGACTTTCCAATTAATTTTAATGAATTTAAAAAGTATTCTACTCTCCCCTTTCTCAACCATATAAAATATTTTTAAAGATCCTGAACTCATGTTCGTGGTGGTTTATGAGCAACAGCATAAACCCGTGTTGCTTTGCCGAAATCTGGGACGTAACTGGCGCTTTCGGAAACTTTTGTCCGAGTAAAAAAAAGGGGTAGGTGTCAAAACGTGGACAATCTCTGGCAAATCGAAAAACTTTCGGGTAAAAACATAGTAACGTATTTTACGCTTTTTTTTACCGTAAAAGAGTGTGAGACGTGAGTAACTTTACAATGTTTTTATACGGACATTTCAGAAAAACTTTGCACTTACGCTCGATTTGCAAAAAAAAATCATTGTTTTTGGTAAAAAATTTAAATTTTTGCTACGGAATATAAAAATATAGATCAAAATGATTCCAAAAAAACAAAAAGTCAAAATTGGCAAAATGTTGGGTGTAGGGTAAAGAAAGACGTAATGGTAATAAATATAACCATTTTCGGAAAGTGAAAAAAGATGCCGATTAAACAAAGTGACTATTTTATGGAGGAATCCTGTCTGAATCTGGGGGAAACGAGCATTTTGCGGAAATATTAGAAATAAACCCCAAATTCGCAGTTCAAAGAAGCAACGGCATATACTTTTTCCTCTCTCGCACTTGCACAGAGTGTATAGGCATTGTCTCTCTCAGTTCAGCTGAAGATCGGGCCGGATCGGCTTGAATAGAGACAGAGGACCATTTCCACGTTTAATTGCGAATTTTGAGTTTATTGTTAAAATTTTGGCAAAATCCTATTTTTCCCCGCTTCCGAAAGGATTATTCTATAAAAAAATCGGTTTGGTTATTCTGCGTTTTTTTCCACTTTGCCAAACTTTTGATTTAAGTTAACATTACGTCTTATGGAAAAACGGTTTGCTTACCCTACACCGGCCATGTTGGATTGGCTATATTATTTTTGTTAGACTGTCCCATAGTTAACTGACGGCCCCACTAAGCAAAAATGAAAATAAATTAAAAAACGTTATCATGATGAAAAAATCGGTTAATAGTTTTATAACGTTAATGGAAAAACCAACGTTATAAAACGGGTCATTAAGCGATGTTTTCACTATAAAAATACTACAACTACTACATATTTACTATGTTTTCACGTGGAGCTGAATGCGTTTTCAGTATTATTCATTTTTCGGTTTTCACGAAAGCAATTTGAAAGCGTTTTGAACACTATTTGAGCTTTTGACAATCGCCTGATGTATTTTGAGATTAGTTTTTGTCAATTTTATTTCTTTGTTTGCTTTTTTAAAGTAAATAAGTTTACACCACAATAATATTACCTATTTTTTGCAGCTTATTATTGGTGTCATCAATCAGTTCGGTACTGAATTTGAGCAGGGCCAAGGAAAAAAAGGTTCGATTCGCCGCGTTTTCATAAAAGGTTTGAAAGCGAAAAAAAAATTAAAAAATCATTTTACTGCGGTAATTTCCCTTTCGATACAGATGAGTACTAGATGGTACCCGGACCCGCCTCGGTACTTCTATAAAGCAACAGTTCAAAAGGTCACTTCGCGATACCTTAAGTAGATAATTATACTTAAATTACCTATCCAAGTCTTAAAATTACTGGGCAATAGACGTTTATGCCGCGTCGCTTCGGTAGTTTACCAAAATTGGGTAGAATAGCAAGATATGGCTGACCCGAATCAAGATTATATAAGGGCTATTTGCCATTTCAACAACTGATTATGAGGTTAAAGCAATATACCAATAGAGATATTTGGGACTAGCGGTCGAACTGCGATAATCAAAAATAATGGAATTTGGTAAGAATTTTTTGCGAGATTGAGGAACAAAAACAACATATTTTTGAAACGAATAAAGTAGGAATATGGCTGAACTGAAAGAAGATTATATAAGATCTAATTTTACAACCAAAGATAAAACTCCAAATTAAACCATAGTTTAAACTTTAGTTTAATCTTTTGATTAAACCATTGGAAGAAAGGCGCACAAAAAGTTTTTTTTCTAGCGAGCTTTCCCTCAAAAATGAATCCTCTGTCAGATTCTTTCATCATTTCATTTCCTAATTCCTAGCACCGTACTGATGAGTACCACAAGTGCGAAATCAGGATCTACGTTTACCATTACCACCACCAAAAATTAAAACGAAAAAGAAGTTAAAAAACCTCCAAATCAGTTACTTCAACCGAAAAGAATGTAAAGAATGATCTTTTGTTTTTAGATTCTTTTCGGTTCAAGTAACTGATTTGGAGCTTTTTTGAACTTCATTTTTGTTTTAATTGCCTTAGGAGCATAATTCTATTGGAAATATTAACACGTCAGGACGAACCCGTATCAGGTGACTTAGATAATTGTGAAAGTGAGTGAAACCACTGATGAGCCCCCGCTGGTTGCCCAGGGTGAAACATCATTTCCCTTTTCGCTTTGATCTTTTGTGTGTTCCTTGTGGGATGATCATCCAAGTTTGAATTTTCATTGTTTTCCACCCAAGATCTTTTGATCTTTTGTTTTTATATTCTTTTCGGTTGAAGTAACTGATGTGGAGGTTTTTTTAACTTCTTTTTTGTAAGGATATACTTCTTCTCAGTTGAGGCGTTTATGGAGTATTGTGGTCATTAAAAAAGTCTCAGTTTCTAAAATTTTCAGAAGTTTCAGATATAGTCGGTTCGCTGTATAAAGTCCGATATCGAATTAAATCTCCAAAACATATTATCGCTTTTTGAACAGTAAGTCAGTTAACGGCCCAATTACATCGTTAAACCGGCAACGCTGTTGGGTCCGTTTATTAGGCAATTCTTTTTCCGCATGTTTCTCGGAAACGGGACTTCCAAATGGCCTGAAATTTTGCCTAAATTGTTTATTGGACTATGTTTTTCCATCAAATCTTGGTACTTTTTTAAAATTTTGTTTATTTTTTGGAAGAAACTGTTTTAGCTTTTGTGGTGTTTCAAAATTGGCGCGCCCATATTAAGTCAGAAACAGTCAGAAATACCCTTTATAGAGACCTGTAAAACTAAATTGGAAATATTTGTAATTTTCCAAATAATGGACACCTAATTTCAAAAACTCTCTAGATTGTATTAATAAGCTTTGTAATCCTCTTCCTCTAATAAAAAACAAATTGAGTATTATTTTCCTCTAAAGCTAAAACATGCGGAAATGTAAAAACATGGACTACACTGGTTACCTATCAATATTAGTTATATGCCTAGCATCAAAAAGTACTTAAATAGTTATATTATAGATACCGCCACCATCAAAATTAACCACCCACGTCTTTTTTTTGTGAGCTTACCCTAGGCATAGTTTCTAGTGTTCTCCTTTCCTAAATGTATTCGGCTAAGAGAGATCTAGCATATATACCTAGGTAACACCCCTTACCAGGAAAAAAAATTTATGCCATGCAAATATCGAAATTGGTCGACTCACTGTATTTGCATCTAACCAATGTCAGTGTGTCTGCCTGACATTCTTCATAACCTTAGTTTTGTCGTTTTGTTTTGGAGTTCGTCGGCCTGGTTTTTGTGTTTTATTTAATAATTTTTCCTTTGGTAAAAAGCTACTTTTTAGAACCCTTAAGTGGTCTGTGTGTATGGCCATTTGACTAGTTGTCACTGCTCTCAATTCGATCACCTAGGTGATAAATAAACAATCCCCCTATAGGGTCACTGAATCCTGAGACCTGCGGTCCCAGCCGCAGGTTTTAGGATCCAGTGACCCTAATCCCCAATGATTCGCGGCGCAATCTGTGAACAGGAGAATACAGTAAAGAAACCAGAGATAGATAATGAGTGGTAGATGACGTATTGAAATCGATTGACAAATTTATATTATCTCTGGATTGTTCTTGCGCCGTTAAGTTAGAATGTCGTCGCTGTACTTAATCGTATCAGATATCCCACTGGTTCACTTTATTCGGCAAAATATGAGTGGGCTAAATGAGCGGTCTTAAAAAACAAAATTAGTTAAGAATTACGCGTTATACTTATACCACGATAAATATTTTTATTTTTCACTTATACTTTTGGAAAACTTGTTGCGTCAAAAAGTTGAAGATTTTGACAAGTATTTTTTCCGAGAATTTAATTATTTTGCGGTCATTTTAGGTAAATCTGGAGCTGTCGTCAATGTTAAAAATCACTATTTTCCAAGGAATAATTAAAATTTGCTCCAGTTGGGGATGGTATGTTCTATTTTAAATAAGTAGATATGCTTTTAGTTTGTTTCTTATTGTGTGTGAATTACGGAATTTAAAGCAGTTATAAAGCAAAGTTATGGAAAATGTTCAGCAAGGTGACACAACAACTAGAAAGTGTTTATCTCCAGATGAACGCCGTTTGGTATTACAAGTAGAACGTTATTTTACGTTAGAAAAAAATAACTCGACCCGTTAGTGTCTGTTTTGGCAGTGCAAAAATGTCTGATGCTTGCGGCATTTCAGATAAGACCTTAAGAAGACTTCGAAACAAGAGTGAAGAGGAATTGGACAGACCATATAAAAGGGTTCAACAGCATTCAAAAACCTTCGATCTATCCCAAGGGATTAAACTATCGATTAGAAATATTGTTTGCGATATGTACAAGTCAAAGGAATATGTTACCCTCAAAGCTATTCTAAAAAAGATAGAGGAAAAACAACTTTGCGATATTGGAATTACCAGTTTGTCCAAAATTTTAAAAGAGATGGGCTTTAAATATAAAAAACGAACAACAGAAAAGTGGAACGGAACTTCAACAAAATCGTCTTGGCAGGATGAATCGAAACATTGCTGTTCCAGTACCAGTGCGCTTGTTATTTAAACCAACGCTTGTAAAAAATACTATTTTAGCCACTAGATGTAAAAACTAATATTATTTAGAAAATGTAATTCCTCATATTCTAAAAATATAATTTATTGTTTGAGAACCACCGGCTTACCTGCTCAAGAGGTTTTATTGCTTAGCGGACAACAAATGCACTTTAGTAGGAACTTTCAGTGTATTATAGGCTAGGCTATGCCGACTTTATGTACTCATAACTCCCTATTTTTTCGCAAAACTTATAGAATTACTTACTTTGTTGTTCGATCAAATGAAATTTTTATTACAACGCTTTTTACGAAGACGCCCGGAAAAGTTCTATTTTTCGGTCGATTTCAGCCAAAACCTTCTATTACCTTAAGTGGACATATGACATTACCAATGTGAAAGCCATTACCAACACGCCGATTTAAATTCGATGCGAAGTAAATTTAAAAAATCGATTTATTTATAGACGATATCAGGTTCGTGAACTTTACCGGGGCGTACCATCAGGGGTCAAGTTTCTGAATCGGCGACGAGAAAGTACCAATAAGGTACCACTTTTCTGTGGCTACTTCCTGATCCGGCGGTGTGATACTGCTGAGGTGACAGTTTTTGATTTGACTTGATGAATGAGAGATTTAATCCGAAGTTGAAGAAAAAAGTAGGAAACATTTATTGAATATTTAAATTGATTTTGTTTAGGATGAGTACAGCATATAGTATTTTCCACGGGTGCGATGATAGAACATCATACCCGTCAATTCGAAACATGGCATGAACAAATAAAGTTTAGTTTATTTTGGGTTTCTTTTGAACGTGTTAGGTATACCGATACCGATGTGTTCAAATATAAGAGACCGATACCTCCGACATGGAGGCCAGCCAATACCTTTCGTTTTAGTACCCTTTTACACGTATGCCGCCGCCATTTTTGACAGTTATTACATCAGTTAATTGTCAAAATGGCCGCTACATACGTTCAAAGCTCACTAAAATGCGAGTAGATGGAAGGTCTATTAAATATCGGAGGCATCGAAGAGACTTATCGGTACATAAAGTCGGCATAGCCTGTCTTTAATAAAGACGGCACTATGTTTGACAATTCCGCACGAAGTTTAAAGGGATTCTGACATTGTTGTTGTCTAAATATGTCATCTTTGCTATCAAAATAATGTCGACTTTCATAATGTTTGTGCCTGCCTTTAATAAAGGACGTCATTAACTTTAATTTGGCAACTTTAAGAGTGACTCAATATGAGCATGTTTAGATGACATGTTTACATGAGAAAAATGTCAAACACCTTTCAACCTTCGTGCGGAACTGTCAAAAATAGTGCCGAGTCAGGCTATGGCGACTTTATGTACCGATAAGTCCCTATTTACTTTAACAGTGAGATTTACTAAGATATAAAATGCTACCCCCCACAGTGCTAAATATTTACACCTGTGGAGGGTACTAAATTTTAAAACCAATTTTCAAAAAACAATTACCCATACAGAAACTACACAAAGTTATTGATTATCTTTTATTGTTAATGCAAAATACCACTAAAAAAATGTTTTTTTTTCTCAAAATATACCCTATTTTAGGAGAAACTGCCCTAAAACTATTTTTTTTGACAGGTTTCAAAATGGCAAATAGCGAATACGCCAAAAATTTGGCACATAATGAGCTTCATTATCTGTGTTTGAGGTTAGAAAGTTGGTGATTTTTTAGACCACCTCTGGAAGGTGTTTTAAATTTATAGCCCCCAGAAAGGATTGTTTTGTGGCAATTGGTAATAAGTCCAATTATAATTTCCCTAAGCAACCGTTTTTACAAGGATTAATTTACCTTATTTAATATCCGAAGTTGTTCATTAACCAATAAAACATCTTCACTTTTGTCCAGAAAAACGCCATATTTTGAACCCATTTTCATCACAAAAAATATAATTATGAGGGCACTACGAAGCAAAACAAACATAAGTGAAGGTCACTGATTATGCACAAAAAGAAACAAGAAAAAAACAGAACAACTATATTAATTTATTTACAAACTAAAATTAAAACATTGAGGTTATTCAAAAGCGCACTCAAGACAACTTTCCTTACTCAAAGCCCATTTCAAAGTTGTAGCTTTCATCAGTAGAGGTTGGTGCAAGCCAAGGGGCCAAGGTACAAGCAGAGGTAAGAAATATGAAGCTGACATTTCGACCACAAAATTTGTACCTACGGGTATAGAAGGCGATCTGACGACTTGGGGCCCTGTTATAAGTTTTTTGCTACCGTTGCGCCTCTAGTGACTCGGTATCGAAGCTTGAATTAGGGTAGCGGCGCCGGCGCCGGGAAATTTGAATTCGGGCATTTTTTTTAAGTATTTCAGTTCATTAGAAACAACATTATTTTGAAAAACCATTCATCAATAATTAATTTTATTTTCCAAAATATTGTTGATTCTAATGACTATAAATTTAAGAAATAAACCAAATGCGTCGTATTTAATGTATTATATTATTATTTTTAGAAGATATATACATATCGAAACTACTTTATTTATTATTAAACTATTTATTGTGCTTCCCATGTCGGCCTCAATAGCAGCAGTTTCTTTTAAGACTTGCCAGTTTTCGTCATTTTCAAAAAAGAGAGTTAATAGACCATCAAATTTGGTGATATTGTAGGCAAAATCGGTTATTTTTCTCCGGTATCCAAAAATATCCGAACCGAAATACGTTACTTAAGGAGGCTTAATGGGGCCCGCTCGGTTTTTTCTTGCAATCAACCAGATTTATTTCTGAACAAAAGCTGCAGCTGGTAGGTGATAATTCGTTTTTTGTTTAGTTTTTAATTTTTTTGTGAAAGTGAATTTGCCAAAACAGGAATTGTTGTTTTCTATTCTATTTACTTTGACAGTTTGTATGTGGGCAAAATAATACGGTTACGGTAATTTATGTTTGTGGTATAAAAACTTTTTAGAATCTCAATTACGGTAATACGATAAGCAAATAAGGTGACGATAAATTATTGGTCTATTAACTCTCTACACATATAACAAAATTTGGATGGATATTGTATGGATATGATTTTGTGATTCAATACATGTCCAGATGCCGAGATGGATGCTATATTTTCGGATATGCAGTGGATATCCACATGAAGATATGCACTGTATATCCACCGAATATACACCGCATATCCATGGATGACTAATTTATAATCGGTGGATATGCAGTGCATATCTTTATGTGGATATTCACTGCATATCGTAAAATATATCATGTATATCCATCTCGTAGCCACCTGGACATGTTTTGAATCATCATCCATCATCCAAATTTTGCGATGTGGGTATTGAATAGGCTATTTTTCCTTTGGTATGTAGAAACTTTGCCCGGTACTTACCATTAAAGTCTGTTTCAGACTCGTCCACAGTTTTTTGAATAGTTTTCAGGTTTAAAATGTCAGGTGCATACTCTAAACCTATAAAGCGTTTCAGATGGTAAACCATTGTCTTTGGCGAGCTTGATCTCTAGGGTGTGGAAAGCGATGAAGCAGAGGATCACTGGGACACAACAATCGGGCACAGTTTTCCAGTTGTACTTATTACAAAAATCGATTACTGTAACAGTTCAAAAAAGGCCAAAAACAAACAAAACTAAAAAACTTCGATCGAAAAGACGATGACATTGATGAACATTGATTAAGATAGATATCATCGGCGCAATTTGTCGCGTGAGCTTCGAGACCGAGTTCCCAGAGGCGCTGTAACTTATTTTTTGCGATGCCCTTAGTAAGAGTTTTCTCTAAGTCTATAGGTATATGATTTATGATTTCGACAGTGACAGGAATGTAGACAAAACTTTCATTTAAATTTCATACATTTCATAAATAAAAACACCTTTTAAATAAATAAAAATTTAATCTACTCCTTATTTTATTATTATCCATTTAAATCGTTGTGTGACATCAAGTATTAATCGGAAACATTAATTAACAAGGGTATGTTTTAATTAGAGGGATATATAACCCCAATTTTAATTTCTTGTTTACTATTTAACACCAGCGTGGGTTTAAATTTTTTAATTTTCTTTTCTTCTAAATTGAAACTTTCTTCTTAAATCCAGCAAAAGATTGTGTTAAGATGATTATTCAACAAACAAATGTAATCATATTCTTTTTATAAATCAAACTATGTCTAAAACTCAAGGAGGGTAGGTTTAAAATGCTTAAAACGAAAAATTTCACTTAAACTTAGGACCGTTCTAAAATAGACTAAACCCTTTTAGTAAATCCCACCGTAGTGTCTTTAAATGCCTAATATCTACCGTGTCTACGTTACTATTTTTTTTTCAAAGCTTGATATATTTTACTAACCAAAAGAAATCAATCTAGACTATAGAAAGACAGGGCAATTATTAGTTGGCCACCTCTGGTAAAACAAGATCTCTCAAATGTATAGAGGGTCTCTAAGCATGACTACGACAGCGCGGAGGAAAAAATAAGAAAACGCGGTATTTTACGTTAACATTTACGTATTTTAAACAACTTTCAATGACAGTATAAAGTCGCTCAAGACTTATTTTAAAATAAATTAAAGAAAGGGTTTCTGGCTTATGCGAATGTTGATGTCTCCATATTTACCTTAACAAAACTTATTTGTTTTTAATTTGATTTATTTTAATATGGATAATTTGTTGCTAATTTACTTTATTAATAAATCAAAATTTAATTATGATAAATTTATTTACTTTTACCGCAGAAATAAATTTAAAAAACTTTTTTAGTCCACCATTCCAATATGGTTTGGGGGACTGTTAAAATTGTACAATTCTGACTTTTCTTAATTTTATCAAAAATAAGTTACTAAGGTTCCAAAACACCTTAATCGATGAAAAAAAAAGAAAAATTATTAAACAATCCTAAATTGTACTTGTTTAGATGCAAAGTATTAAAAGCTAAGCAATTATTTGGAACCAACATCGCAGAGCATTTCTTGCATGTGGTTGTGTACAGGGTGTTCATTTGAAAACTTCACACCCAAGATTTACGTATTTACGCTCTAATTTTGAACAAATCCGCGGACAGGTCGATTCTTTGTTCGAGGGGGACATATTTTCGTTATCTTAAAATTTTTGTATCGCGCAAAATAGACTAAACCCTTTTAGTAAATCCCACCGTAGTGTCTTTAAATGCCTAATATCTACCGTGTCTACGTTACTATTTTTTTTTCAAAGCTTGATATATTTTACTAACCAAAAGAAATCAATCTTTCAAAAATTCTCTCGAGAAATTATAAAAAGATACAAATATGAAAAAGACTATAGAAAGACAGGGCAATTATTAGTTGGCCACCTCTGGTAAAACAAGATCTCTCAAATGTATAGAGGGTCTCTAAGCATGACTACGACAGCGCGGAGGAAAAAATAAGAAAACGCGATATTTTACTTTAACATTTACGTATTTTAAACAACTTTCAATGACAGTATAAAGTCGCTCAAGACTTATTTTAAAATAAATTAAAGAAAGGGTTTCTGGCTTATGCGAATGTTGATGTCTCCATATTTACCTTAACAAAACTTATTTGTTTTTAATTGGATTTATTTTAATATGGATAATTTGTTGCTAATTTACTTTATTAATAAATCAAAATTTAATTATTATAAATTTATTTACTTTTACCGCAGAAATAAATTTAAAAAACTTTTTTAGTCCACCATTCCAATATGGTTTGGGGGACTGTTAAAATTGTGCAATTCTGACTTTTCTTAATTTTATCAAAAATAAGTTACTAAGGTTCCAAAACACCTTAATCAATGAAAGAAAAAGAAAAATTATTAAACAAATTTGGTTTGTGAACTATATTTAAGCTCCATTCGGTCCTAAATTGTACTTGTTTAGATGTAAAGTATTAAAATCTAAGCAATTATTTGGAACCAACATCGCAGAGCATTTCTTGCATGTGGTTGTGTACAGGGTGTTCATTTGAAAACTTCACACCCAAGATTTACGTATTTACGCTCTAATTTTGAACAAATCCGCGGACAGGTCGATTCTTTGTTCGAGGGGGACATATTTTCGTTATCTTAAAATTTTTGTATCGCGCAAAATAGACTAAACCCTTTTAGTAAATCCCACCGTAGTGTCTTTAAATGCCTAATATCTACCGTGTCTACGTTACTATTTTTTTTTTCAAAGCTTGATATATTTTACTAACCAAAAGAAATCAATCTTTCAAAAATTCTCTCGAGAAATTATAAAAAGATACAAATATGAAAAAGACTATAGAAAGACAGGGCAATTATTAGTTGGCCACCTCTGGTAAAACAAGATCTCTCAAATGTATAGAGGGTCTCTAAGCATGACTACGACAGCGCGGAGGAAAAAATAAAAAAAGCGATATTTTACGTTAACATTTACGTATTTTAAACAACTTTCAATGACAGTATAAAGTCGCTCAAGACTTATTTTAAAATAAATTAAAGAAAGGGTTTCTGGCTTATGCGAATGTTGATGTCTCCATATTTACCTTAACAAAACTTATTTGTTTTTAATTTGATTTATTTTAATATGGATAATTTGTTGCTAATTTACTTTATTAATAAATCAAAATTTAATTATGATAAATTTATGTACTTTTACCGCAAAAATAAATTTAAAAAACTTTTTTAGTCCACCATTCCAATATGGTTTGGGGGACTGTTAAAATTGTGCAATTCTGACTTTTCTTAATTTTATCAAAAATAAGTTACTAAGGTTCCAAAACACCTTAATCGATGAAAAAAAAAGAAAAATTATTAAACAAATTTGGTTTGTGAACTATATTTAAGCTCCATTCGGTCCTAAATTGTACTTGTTTAGATGTAAAGTATTAAAAGCTAAGCAATTATTTGGAACCAACATCGCAGAGCATTTCTTGCATGTGGTTGTGTACAGGGTGTTCATTTGAAAACTTCACACCCAAGATTTACGTATTTACGCTCTAATTTTGAACAAATCCGCGGACAGGTCGATTCTTTGTTCGAGGGGGACATATTTTCGTTATCTTAAAATTTTTGTATCGCGCAAAATAGACTAAACCCTTTTAGTAAATCCCACCGTAGTGTCTTTAAATGCCTAATATCTACCGTGTCTACGTTACTATTTTTTTTCAAAGCTTGATATATTTTACTAACCAAAAGAAATCAATCTTTCAAAAATTCTCTCGAGAAATTATAAAAAGATACAAATATGAAAAAGACTATAGAAAGACAGGGCAATTATTAGTTGGCCACCTCTGGTAAAACAAGATCTCTCAAATGTATAGAGGGTCTCTAAGCATGACTACGACAGCGCGGAGGAAAAAATAAGAAAACGCGATATTTTACTTTAACATTTACGTATTTTAAACAACTTTCAATGACAGTATAAAGTCGCTCAAGACTTATTTTAAAATAAATTAAAGAAAGGGTTTCTGGCTTATGCGAATGTTGATGTCTCCATATTTACCTTAACAAAACTTATTTGTTTTTAATTGGATTTATTTTAATATGGATAATTTGTTGCTAATTTACTTTATTAATAAATCAAAATTTAATTATTATAAATTTATTTACTTTTACCGCAGAAATAAATTTAAAAAACTTTTTTAGTCCACCATTCCAATATGGTTTGGGGGACTGTTAAAATTGTGCAATTCTGACTTTTCTTAATTTTATCAAAAATAAGTTACTAAGGTTCCAAAACACCTTAATCAATGAAAGAAAAAGAAAAATTATTAAACAAATTTGGTTTGTGAACTATATTTAAGCTCCATTCGGTCCTAAATTGTACTTGTTTAGATGTAAAGTATTAAAATCTAAGCAATTATTTGGAACCAACATCGCAGAGCATTTCTTGCATGTGGTTGTGTACAGGGTGTTCATTTGAAAACTTCACACCCAAGATTTACGTATTTACGCTCTAATTTTGAACAAATCCGCGGACAGGTCGATTCTTTGTTCGAGGGGGACATATTTTCGTTATCTTAAAATTTTTGTATCGCGCAAAATAGACTAAACCCTTTTAGTAAATCCCACCGTAGTGTCTTTAAATGCCTAATATCTACCGTGTCTACGTTACTATTTTTTTTTTCAAAGCTTGATATATTTTACTAACCAAAAGAAATCAATCTTTCAAAAATTCTCTCGAGAAATTATAAAAAGATACAAATATGAAAAAGACTATAGAAAGACAGGGCAATTATTAGTTGGCCACCTCTGGTAAAACAAGATCTCTCAAATGTATAGAGGGTCTCTAAGCATGACTACGACAGCGCGGAGGAAAAAATAAAAAAAGCGATATTTTACGTTAACATTTACGTATTTTAAACAACTTTCAATGACAGTATAAAGTCGCTCAAGACTTATTTTAAAATAAATTAAAGAAAGGGTTTCTGGCTTATGCGAATGTTGATGTCTCCATATTTACCTTAACAAAACTTATTTGTTTTTAATTTGATTTATTTTAATATGGATAATTTGTTGCTAATTTACTTTATTAATAAATCAAAATTTAATTATGATAAATTTATGTACTTTTACCGCAAAAATAAATTTAAAAAACTTTTTTAGTCCACCATTCCAATATGGTTTGGGGGACTGTTAAAATTGTGCAATTCTGACTTTTCTTAATTTTATCAAAAATAAGTTACTAAGGTTCCAAAACACCTTAATCGATGAAAAAAAAAGAAAAATTATTAAACAAATTTGGTTTGTGAACTATATTTAAGCTCCATTCGGTCCTAAATTGTACTTGTTTAGATGTAAAGTATTAAAAGCTAAGCAATTATTTGGAACCAACATCGCAGAGCATTTCTTGCATGTGGTTGTGTACAGGGTGTTCATTTGAAAACTTCACACCCAAGATTTACGTATTTACGCTCTAATTTTGAACAAATCCGCGGACAGGTCGATTCTTTGTTCGAGGGGGACATATTTTCGTTATCTTAAAATTTTTGTATCGCGCAAAATAGACTAAACCCTTTTAGTAAATCCCACCGTAGTGTCTTTAAATGCCTAATATCTACCGTGTCTACGTTACTATTTTTTTTCAAAGCTTGATATATTTTACTAACCAAAAGAAATCAATCTTTCAAAAATTCTCTCGAGAAATTATAAAAAGATACAAATATGAAAAAGACTATAGAAAGACAGGGCAATTATTAGTTGGCCACCTCTGGTAAAACAAGATCTCTCAAATGTATAGAGGGTCTCTAAGCATGACTACGACAGCGCGGAGGAAAAAATAAGAAAACGCGATATTTTACGTTAACATTTACGTATTTTAAACAACTTTCAATGACAGTATAAAGTCGCTCAAGACTTATTTTAAAATAAATTAAAGAAAGGGTTTCTGGCTTATGCGAATGTTGATGTCTCCATATTTACCTTAACAAAACTTATTTGTTTTTAATTGGATTTATTTTAATATGGATAATTTGTTGCTAATTTACTTTATTAATAAATCAAAATTTAATTATGATAAATTTATTTACTTTTACCGCAGAAATAAATTTAAAAAACTTTTTTAGTCCACCATTCCAATATGGTTTGGGGGACTGTTAAAATTGTGCAATTATGACTTTTCTTAATTTTATCAAAAATAAGTTACTAAGGTTCCAAAACACCTTAATCAATGAAAAAAAAAAGAAAAATTATTAAACAAATTTGGTTTGTGAACTATATTTAAGCTCCATTCGGTCCTAAATTGTACTTGTTTAGATGTAAAGTATTAAAATCTAAGCAATTATTTGGAACCAACATCGCAGAGCATTTCTTGCATGTGGTTGTGTACAGGGTGTTCATTTGAAAACTTCACACCCAAGATTTACGTATTTACGCTCTAATTTTGAACAAATCCGCGGACAGGTCGATTCTTTGTTCGAGGGGGACATATTTTCGTTATCTTAAAATTTTTGTATCGCGCAAAATAGACTAAACCCTTTTAGTAAATCCCACCGTAGTGTCTTTAAATGCCTAATATCTACCGTGTCTACGTTACTATTTTTTTTTCAAAGCTTGATATATTTTACTAACCAAAAGAAATCAATCTTTCAAAAATTCTCTCGAGAAATTATAAAAAGATACAAATATGAAAAAGACTATAGAAAGACAGGGCAATTATTAGTTGGCCACCTCTGGTAAAACAAGATCTCTCAAATGTATAGAGGGTCTCTAAGCATGACTACGACAGCGCGGAGGAAAAAATAAGGAAACGCGATATTTTACGTTAACATTTACGTATTTTAAACAACTTTCAATGACAGTATAAAGTCGCTCAAAACTTATTTTAAAATAAATTGAAGAAAGGGTTTCTGGCTTATGCGAATGTTGATGTCTCCATATTTACCTTAACAAAACTTATTTGTTTTTAATTGGATTTATTTTAATATGGATAATTTGTTGCTAATTTACTTTATTAATAAATCAAAATTTAATTATTATAAATTTATTTACTTTTACCGCAGAAATAAATTTTTTTAGTCCACCATTCCAATATGGTTTGGGGGACTGTTAAAATTGTGCAATTCTGACTTTTCTTAATTTTATCAAAAATAAGTTACTAAGGTTCCAAAACAACTTAATCGATGAAAAAAAAAGTTGCCTTTCGGTCTGTTGTCTGTTGTCTGATTGTAGACACAATAACTCCAGAAGAAAAATTATTAAACAAATTTGGTTTGTGAACTATATTTAACTCCATTCGGTCCTAAATTGTACTTGTTTAGATGTAAAGTATTAAAAGCTAAGCAATTATTTGGAACCAACATCGCAGAGCATTTCTTGCATGTGGTGGTGTACAGGGTGTTCATTTGAAAACTTCACACCCAAGATTTACGTATTTACGCTCTAATTTTGAACAAATCCGCGGACAGGTCGATTTTTTGTTCGAGGGGGACACATTTTCGTTATCTTAAAATTTTTGTATCGCGCACCCTCTTCGAGAGGTAAACTTTACCCCTAAATTTTAAATAGAGAAAATGGATCGAGTGATACCTTGTTTTGAAGGTCTCTTAAATTCATTTTTAAAATGAACTTAAATTGTACAGGTAACTTGAAAAAAAAAAGCAAACGCAACAAATCGATGGATTTTCGAAATTTTTACGCGATTTTGAAGACGTTCGAAATACCTTCAAAACAAAGTATCACTCGACCCACTTTCCTTATTCAAAATATACGGGTAAAGTTTACCCCTTGAAGGGGGTGCTTGTAACAAAAATTTCAGGATAGACAAAATGTGTCCCCTTTGAAAAAATCGAAGTTCCCGATCATTTTTTTAAACTCGGACTGGGTGGGAAGTTTAAAAATTCACTAACTCTATTATTAACCATTCTTGCCATCTCTGCATGTCTTCATTCAGGCAGAAACACGAGAGGTAGCCTACAGGTTAACACGAGGTCAAACACTCATTATCAGTTCACATGGAACTGAGCACGAAAGAATTGAAAATGAGCTCAAGTTCCTATACTGGGATTGCCGAGCAACGTAATGGTCTACAAGTACAATTTAGAAAGTCAAAATTCCAGATTCCTTTCGGAGCGGAATCCATCTGGCTCCAGACGGCTCCAAGACCGATGAGGGTGTAGGAGCTGGCATATAAGCCTGACAAACGATTACACAGTGTTCCAAGTTAAAGTAGCGGCAATACATCACTGTGTGTGGTAGTTATATCTTCAGATAATCAAGCTGCACTTAAAGCTCTAGAAGCAGTGCAAGTGACGTTCAAATTGGTTAGGAACTGCAGAACAGCTCTAAATAGGCTGGCAGGCATCAAAAGGGTGACACTATCCTGGGTTCCAGGACATCGGGAACACTCTGGAAACGAAAAAGCCGATGAATTGGCCAGACAAGGCTCGGCCTGAACATTTTGTGGGATCGCTAAGGCCAGAGCCAAGCAATCTATTAAACAGTGGCTTATCAAAGAGACGAACGGTCTGTGGGAGCAAACGCCTGGAAAAAGACAGGCCAAACAGTTCATTAAAGAACGTTTACCAAAGCTGACTGCAGAACTTCTTAGTAAGGAAAGGAAGCTTGTCAGACAAATAGCTCCTAGCAGGTTACTGCAAACTCAATAAGCACTTGTATGCAATGGGATTGGTAGAAGATGCGACACGCCGGTTCTGCAAGAAAGAGGAAGAAACCTGATTACATGTCCTATAGCAATGTGAAGGCCTAGTTAGAACCAGGGACCCAATTCTTGAATCACTCGAATTTCAGTTGTGTACGGATCACATTTTGGCAAAAATGTCACGAAAAAATAGTTAATTTTCACTGATTAGATACCAAACACAAAAAAAAATTAAACTTGTATGCACATTGCACAATATTCAATTAAAAAAGGTGCAAAATTAAAATTTTGCGTTTCTGACAAGCAAAATAAAACGATTGTTGACGCTTGCGCCCAGCAACGCGTGCTCACCCTGCTTCAAAAAACGCACCATGTAACTGGACATATATTTCCAATGGTTTTAAATGCAGAGTCACGTGATGCCATGCGTGGGCATGCGAGGACACGCGTTGGTGGGCATCGGGTATTAGTTGTCATTTCCACTCGACCTTGCATCGAGGCATCGAGGGGGTAAAAGCAACCGTCGCAGATCCGAACGATTATGACAAAGGAATGCCAGAATTTTCGAATATTAGCAAAATAAAACTGTAAAATTTTAATTTTAGGGCGAATTTAACTAAATATTATACAATTTCAGTGTAAGTTTGATTTTTTGTGAGCGTTAATAATAGATTAAAGAATATTTAACCCTTTTTTCGTGAAATTTTTGCCAAAATATGATCCGCATACGCCTGGAATTCGAGTGATTCAAGAATTGGGCCCCAGGGCCTTATTGGAGGACCTAGAATGTCCGCGGCCAGAAAGCTATATACAGTCAAACTGCCAAAGCTTCTGGATTTCATGACGAGGACGGGGCTGCAACTTGTTTTGTAGTTCTAGCAAAGTAGGGAAGAAGACAGGGGAACCACAATAGATCTGAGAAGGTCGAGGTGGACAGGTGTCTTCACCGCCTCATTCTAATCTAATCTAAACTCTTCATAATTTTTTTGTTTTTAAACTGACTGTGGTTTTTGAGTTGGCACCTTTGTTGTCAATTAATTATTTTATTACCGAACAACATTGAAAATCGTGTAATATAAAACCGTGTTTAAAAATTTCCATAAACAAATGTAATACAAAATAAAATTTAATGTTGTTTGTTTTAATAAACACAAAATAAATTTATCGTTCTTAAAAAGTCGATGATGCAACTTGTTACCGCTTTTAGAGAAGAAGAATGAAAACACATTAGAAAACCCAATGACGCGCGACATCCCAAGGTTAAAAGAGCGAATCGACAAATAACTTTCTCAGGCCGCCAAAAAAAAAGAACAATGAAGAAGATTATAACACCGTTTTGGTGATATTCGGTATAAAAACCATAAAACAAATCAGTATTTTATTCGAAAATCTATTTTTATTCAAACGGCCGGAAAATAGATATTTTCTCTCTCTCAACAAAGGGACTATGACTTCTTGTTAACAGCTTTTGGCTTTTGTTTTTTTTGACAGTTTTGACACTTCTAAAATGCTGTTTAAATTTGTTTCAAAACAAAGATTATAAACTATATTATATAAGAAATTTGATGGGCAATTGAATGTTGCCTTACTATTTCAACTCGGAACCGCGGTTCCTAGATGGCGCTAGGTAAAAACCCGCGACTGGGTTTATATTATTATTTTTGATTCAATTTTTTTATGCTACTACAAAACATTAAAATTGCCTCCACAACATTTTAAAAATATGCAGAATAAATTAAACTCAAAGAATATGAACATTTTTTTTAAATAAGTCTAAAAATTAATTAAATTAAAACTATTTTAAAACACTTTGTTTGCTTAAGATAAAAGACTTCGTTGAACGGCTGCATGTCGGGAAGTGTGTCAGTCAGTGCCAAAGAAATTGTTTATTTTAATTTCTTTGGACAGTACAGAGTTTTTCATTCAGCAGTTTTTTTCTTGCTAGTATTGGTGTATTTTTCCGAAGTGAGGAAGGAAAATTTCAAATGATGTTTGATGATATCTCAAAATTATCATATAAGTTGCTGTTCTTGATCTTTTTGTCAAAATGCTCGGTGTCATTAAACTTATGTTTGGTTTTTAAGTGAATTTTGAGACCATTGTTTGTTCCTTTTTGTAGGAGATTTTGAAATGGAAAAATTAGTTGTGGAAACGTTGAAATCACAAACTGATGAAATATCGAGTAGATTTTTCGTGCGTTGACTTGCTAACTAAAGTTGATGTATTTTAAAAAATCAAAACATTGTCTTCAAAAGAAGTTGCTGGGAGCTGAAAAATGTTAAAATTTAGCTTATAAAGTAGTATATTGTATATTATGGTAGAGCCATTATAGTAACTTAAGGCTTAAAATATTTTATTCTCACATTTTTATGCCATGATTTTACTCACGTTTTAAAGTTTTCTTTCCAAACATAAAACACTTACTTTTTTCAAGTTTTCTCTGTATTTTTTAGCGTTCAAAAAAACTACCGCCATCTAGAGGTAGATGGAGAAAAAAACAGCAAAAATTATTCAAAGTCTAAAGTGTGTAAGAAATAAGGTGGTATTAATTTCTTTCAATCAAAGTTCTTACAGTCTTTAAATTTACCTAAAAAAAAATTACAGGTATTTAACTAAATTATTTGAAGGTTCATCATGGCTCTACCATAACAGGGGAGCAAATAAATTATTTCTATAATGTCAAAAAATTAAATGGCCAACAGAAGAATATGGCACGAAATTTGAAACCGGAGTAGCCAATGGCAAAGAAAATGCTTTTTTTGTTCTATTTTTGTGTATTTTTTACATTTTTTGAATTTTTTCATTGAGTCCTTTAAAAAAATGGTGTTTATAACTCGCGGCTAAACTAACCGTGTTTTTTTTTCCGCTCGCGAAACCACGCTTGTAAAAGGGCACTGTTTTAGCTACTAGTTGTAAAAGTCACTATTTTAACAAAGTCTAAAATCGTGTTTTTAATGAAGGTATGAAAAACATATTATGAATACCTTTCTTCTTAGTTAAACCTAATATCTGCAATACTATGATGATGATAATAATTCATAATAAAATTGCTATCATCAAAATCATGCAGAGAAAATTATCCAAAAATGCTTTCTTGGGTTTATTTGGCTAATCGAGCATTAAATCAATATCATAGTGAATGTAAGATTTTTGACAAATTCAATGGGTTTCAAGGGTCACGAAACAGATATTAAAAAAAAATAAATTGAAGATCAACGTTTGGTTTTAGCGGATGAAGATTCGCTATAAATCGTTTAGAAAGCAAAGTTTTAACGAATTTGGTTTTCTTTTTTGTTTCGTAATTATATTATGAGCCATAAACATATATCTCTTTGATTTTTAGTACTTAGGCACTTGATGCACAACTGGAAGGTCATAGTTACTATCTAAGGAAATATTTTTAGCAAAATAATGTTAAATAAAAAACAAATAATTTGTGTTGTAACTCTATTTATCTAGCCCTGATGATGGTTCAGACCTAGGATCGAAACGTTGGTTGTTGGTATAATTAATTAAATAAAACATGGACGAGAAAGTATACATTAATTGGATAACCTCACTTTTTAATTTAAAAAATGATTCTCTCGAGACTTTTGGTAGTTAAGGTATGAATAAGGGGAGAGGAACTCGAGCCGGTGACCAAAACACCTCCAAAGCACTCTTCCCTTACACTTCCACCCTACCGCGCCATGGGAGGGGGTGTTCGTCCTGGGCCATAAGGGAATACCAGGTATTGAAGAAAAAGACCAGAGAAAAAACTTCTGATGGCTGGTGGTTAATTTTACTTTCTTTTAAAAATTACTATTTTTTAAGTCTTGACTTTAGGCTAGTTTCTTCCCAGATACTAGCCCTGATGATGATCCAGACCCAGGACCGAAACGTTGGCTGTTGGTACAATTAATTAAATAAAACATTGTCCAAGAAAGCCGTAAGTTTGTTTTGAATCAGTTATTCGTTTAGCTCTTTGTTAATATAAAATGTAAACTTTGTTTTTAACAACAAACTATTTCCTGTAACTTACCCAACATGGTATTATTAAAAGATCACGAATTTTAGGTGTTGATTATCAATTTTAAAACAATTATTATTATTACGGCACAACATTAAACTATGACAAATAAATTAATAGCTTCAAAGATCGTCAGAAAATTGTTGTTATTATCTAATGTTTATTTTAACAGTGTTGTACTGTATATTTAACAATAATAGTAATTGTGATTGTTCAAAAGATGGTTTTTAACCGTGATTGTTCATGGTATTTTGAAAGATATTTAATTGATGCAGAGAGAAGAAGAAGGGTTTTGCATGAAAAACGTTTTTGTTGTATTACATTTTTAGACTCCTAATATATGACTAAAAAGTTTTCTTTTTAAAACTATGCTTCTTTTTCTTTTTTGCTTTGATAAAAAACGCGCAAACATACCCAAATACTTCTGTAAATAAAAGTAATTTTTTAAGAAAAGAAAACATATCGCACCCGATAACCAAGGTGTTTCGAGCTATTCAAAAAGTGGATACCCATCGGTATTACCAAATTTTTTAAAACCCAGATTAGATATTGACCATCATTGTCCATCAAGAGAGAAGTAGATAATAACCACGTAATTTGCAAACCACTATTACCAGAAGATTATGTCCATCATCTGTAAACCAGCTTTACAATTTTCAGTAATTTGAGTCGATAGATAAGTAGAAAGCTCGGTTTTATAAAAAACCTATTTTTGATTAAATCAATTATAAGAATTTGTGCTTTATTGAGCAATAAACCATCGAGAAAGTAGTTCTCTACTTCTGAAAAATAATCTACTCTAAGGTACACTAGACGATGAGATCCATTCAAACATTTCCACTGCCTCTAAGAATTTTTATTCTTTTTCTGTGCTCAATATAGAGAATTATATCATTTTTGCAGTTTCCTTTTACGAATTTACTTCACTATTAAGTAGTATGGGGATTAAACTGACTGAAAGTTAAAAATGGATCAATTTACTTCAATTCCCTTTTATTAATTTTGCCATACAAGGCAAATTCAATATTAATGCCATTAATAACGATCATATTAAATTAATTTAATGTCCACGCTTATTTATAGAAAAATGGTGAGTTGTTTAATAAAAATAAGTAGGATGATGATGCCAAATGCAAATATATTATACCCATTATTCATTTTGTGCCCTCTAGTAAAAAAAAATGTGTCATCATTAAAATGTCACAGTTTGGCAAAGCATATTTAATTTGAATAAACGACAGAAAATCTTACACTTCACAATTACGAAAAGTGGCGCCACTCTTTACTACTAGTTATGTCCAATTGCACCGTTTTGCTTAATCTGGTGTTTAAAATAACTACTAGTTTAAAATAAACTGGTAGATTAACTTCCATTTACTTGCAACGAATTAGCATAACCAGCTGTTAAAATTTAACTACGGATCTGGGGATATTTCATAAAAATAGAAGAAGTTGGTACACTCAACTAACAACTAACAAAGAGCATCTCCAGAGAACAATTTCCTCATTCTTGAACATTTTTGTGCAAAAATAATACGTAAAACGAATTCACAATGGGATTGAATTGCATTTAAATCCGTATCAAAATTATTCAACAGCAATTTAGAGTCCCTTTATGGAAACGTACATAAATCCTGGAGTGATCTATCTTCTGCATAGCTGCCAAAAGGGCAAGGTCATAAAATTTTTCCTCAAATGAAAAAATCCACTTTATAAATATCATTATAACCTCAATTTAAAATCATTATAGAAGCCAAACGGGCAGAAAATCAACAAACACAGAAAAAAATTTGGGGGAAAGTAGCAGCCAAGTTTATTGTAAAATCAACATACACATTTCATTCAAAACAGGCCCTCAAATTATAGACATTTTGGGATTGGTTTACCCCTTGCAATTAAAAATAGTGACATTCAACTCTGTGGCTTGGCTTACAAAGGGCGGATGTCATATTTTTTGCAAAATTTTTTTACATTACATTTAAGATAAATTTAACCCTGGAATCTTACTATAGGTATTCAAAATTAGGCATTAAAGGCATCCTGTTTTTTGGCTCTCCTGCAAAATGAGGATTTGTGTCATCCGCTCATTGTGAATCAATCCATAGAATTATGACGGTATAGGTAGTATTACAAACTCAGATTTTTAAACTTTTAAAAATAATATATTACTTGCAAAAAAAGTTATCAAGAAATCCAAAAAAAAAATAACTTACTGGATTTGTAAAAAATGGCTAGTCTAGCCAATATTTGATGCAAGTTTTTAATTTTTCACTGTAAATTAGTTTTGCTGCGTGATTTATATAAAATAATAATTTTAGATATTATTTAGTAAGTATGAATAAATAACAAAAACAAAGCTTTCCCTTTTTGAAGAAAACTTAGTTTAAGCTAAGACAGGGAACTGTCTTTTTCATATTCCAAAAACTCTTTCCAGAGAGTTTCTTGTCCTTATTAAATATTAATGCTTGAGCTCGATTAACAACGCTGGGTGTAACCACGATCTTCTAAAGAAAAACTTAAAATAATACATAATTACTGATATTCTGACAGGAATGATATTTAAATTATATTTTGGAAAAAAACTGGCATTATTTCTGTGGTATTATTGATATACAGACCGCTTCAAGCTACTGCGAACATAGGGCGGAAGAAGTCTAATTTGCCAGTGTACGTACATGCAGAGACACCGCACGCCTATCAGTAAAGCAACCAATACTCAGGCTTGCGATCACCACTTGCATGACTTTCCTTTGGTATTTAGTACGCCTCTAACCACGGTGCTGTGTGGAGCGTAGTCAATGAAACCGGAATTTGGTCAATAAATACGCAAATTTTTATTTTTTTGTCACTGATAAATAAGAGCGTTTTATTGTCAACTGCTCAGATTTATCAGTGACGACGTGTTACAATGAAAATAATAAGGAGAAACAAAATAAAAGCAAGTTCTCAAAATAAAATAATACATTCTAAAAACCAAAAACATTCTCCCAGTCAAAAAAAAATTAAAGCAAATGTTCGAAAAGTCCTCCTTGCTCGGCTAGACAATATCCGAGCCTACTATAAAAACCCCTTCTAACGTTTCCAAGCATGTTAGGGGTGATCATTTGAAAAGCTTCTTCAAAAACAGATAGAAGTCATTAGGAGCAAGATCGGGAGATCGAGCTGGCCATAAAATAGTTCCCCGTGTACTTATAACCCGATTAGGAAATACATTATCAAGATATTCCTTAACAAGGCCAACATTGTGAGCAGAACAACCATCTTGTTGAAACCATGTTTCACCAAATCTTACACCTAACAACTGCCTAGCAGTTGGAATAATGTGCTGCTGCAGTAGATCCA
Organism: Oxystoma pomonae; assembly: GCA_963921995.1. Taxonomy (NCBI): domain Eukaryota; kingdom Metazoa; phylum Arthropoda; class Insecta; order Coleoptera; family Brentidae; genus Oxystoma; species Oxystoma pomonae. The sequence continues at coordinate 62,451,304 of OY998172.1, forward strand.
AGTGTCTAGGACCATTCAAATTGCAATTGCCGTTAATAAAAAATGGCCCAATTACGTGTTCCCCTATAATACCCCCCCCCCCCCCCAAACATTTAGTTTTTGGGGATACTGTGTTCTTACGTCAAAATACAAATGCAAATTTTCCCTCGACCAATATCGAACGGGTTATGACGATTTGACCATTTGACCATCTGCACTTTTTCGGCAACTTCGTAGACATCCATTTTTGGTTTTAAAAATGTATTATTTCAATGAAGAACTTACCCATCTGTTTCTCGAGCAAGGCAGAAATAAAACAAAATAATAAAAACAAAATGAATTTCCAAAAGATAACACTGCAGCGTGCTTCGAATCCACCTCGGTCGTACGGCACGGAGAGTAAATTGGACTTGATTCCCCCTATGTTTGCAGTAGCTTGAAGCGGTCTGTATGTCATATGTGATGTAAAGGGGGACAAAATTTATTGATCACAGCTCTACCTATTGTTATCAGATTCCTAATGGGACACAAGCACCAATACAACTGACCTTCTAATCAGTCTAGGGCAGTTGGGCGCTAGACTAAGTGGGCGCACGGACAACTGGGCGCAAAAGTATTATAAGTTTAAACCCCCCAAAAAAATCATCCGGAATAAAAAGCAAACCCAAAACAAACTAATTTAAAACAAATTTTGTTCTTGTTTTTGTCCTTTCACTTACTTGATCTAGCGCCGACTTGTCCCATTCTGACTCTTAATTACTTACCTAACAAGATGGAATTGGGAAAATGATTTGTTTCAAATTTTCGTATTATTCTATGAGCCACTACATTTAGAGACTTGAGGTTTGCATCAGTCACAGCACCCCTTTCTATTGAGAAAAACTTCTGGAATCTCGCCACCTAAAACAATGTCAAAATAATTGAAAAAAGTACTTACGCGTAAATATTATCAGTAATCAAAACTAAACTATGCAAGCCCCCTCTCTCTAGAGCCCTTGAATGTCGACTCTAAAAATTGAATTTTCCTCAAAAATCAAGAATAAAACGGACTCTGCTGTTACTCACGCCCCTTCCCCCCTACAAGATCAATTTCTGCATGAATTTTTATGCACTTTATGGCATACTTAAGTAATTATAATTACCTCGTGAGTTTATCCAGATGTAAGCACAATCATGTACCTCTAACGCTCTGCTTTGTTATAAAATTCAGTATGAAGCCAAGGCTATGCAAACCCAGCAGACAATCGAACTTGCCGTTGGTTCCTGAATTTCCATACACATACAGCCTGCCAAATGCGCTAAATCTCAATGTTGTTAATAACTGATTAATAGGCGAGAAACTGTTGTTTCTAAAAACAAAAAGAAGATTGTTAAAAGATGAAGAGAGGTCTTGGTTGGACTTTGCTGAGTTTGATTGTTTTATTTTTATCACTTTTGTTTATTTTGTAGGTATATGATTCCAATCTTTACCAGACATTTTATTAGGATTAATTATCTACTTACAAATGAAGTACAAGAATTTTGAGCACTGATGTAGGCTTTAACAGACAGAATCTCAATTCAAGTTCTCCATCCCATTAAAATGGTCTTCCCTATTATATACTAAAATATCTTGATCCAACTATCCATGACCGCTCACAAAAAAGACCGGAATAGCAAATTTATAATATTTATTTATGGTAACAACAACAATTTTTTTAGGTTAGAACGGTCTTAACTATAGGTTAAACCCATTTAATCCAACTAAATTGAGGGTTTAATTTACCAGTAGTTTAACAGCACTTAACCTTGGCTTAAGTTGCGGTGCAAGCCAAAAATGAATCTTAAGCTACTGTTAAAATTTAAACCACCGTTAACCTTACGGTGCAATTGCCCATTGGTGCCTTAATAGGGACCTACCGGACATTATAGGCTGACTTTAGTAAATGCGGCACTATTTTTGAGAGTCCCGTACAAAGGTAAACAATTACTACATATTTTTAGGCACTTACACATCTGTTATGGGACGGCGCTCTTGGTTGTCGGGACTATCCGAAACCTACGTTCTGGCTATCCGGCCAGAGCTTTTTTTGATCAAGGTGCTGTCAAAATATTGTCGACTTTTATAATGTTTTTGTCAAGGTTTATGCCTACCTTTAATAAAGGACGGCAATAACTTTAATTATGTCAGCTTTATAGGTAGCACAATGTCAGAAATAATAGCAAGCACGGCCAGCAAAGCGAGCGGAGAGCGGTGGGTGTAAGTGTTATAAACTGTTACAAGGGGGGAAGGGCGGATTCACACAAAAAATGCGAGAACATGTTCCAGTAATTTTATAGTGGTGGGTAAAGTGACGAAAATTATGTAGTAGTTGCGTGTAGAACTGTCAAAAATAGTGAAAGAGTTACCGATAAGTCCTTATTATACATATATTCCCACAGAATTAAAATATATAGAAGATTCCGCCAAAAGTTCAGGGTAAAACACTTAAATTCAACTCATCTTCCCACCGGTTGGTACGCCCTGAACTTTTAATCGATACCCATTCATCTTGAACGATTAATTCATTATTAAAAATTTGCTCTTTTGCATCGTAGGTAGCAAACTGGGAAACTTAATACCATGTTTACAGCTCTTAATTGAAAAACGCCTTGAACTTATACTTCTAAGTTAGGTATATAGGTACCCATTTGACTTACGTAATTGCTTTATTATAGCCACTTGCACCGGTCGTACTTAACATTTAAGTTAAATTTTTGTTTCGATATTTTGTTTACAAGATGGGTCAGCGAAAATAATAGAAGCAGAGACTGTGTGCTTTTCAAAATTAATTTTTGAGGTTATCTTGTTGTTCGTTCAACCAGTTCGTTCACATTAATCCAACGTCTCGTCTAGAACGTCTCGAGAAAAGATATTCGAACTTTGATATGCTTATAATTTTGAACTCAATTTGAACTAATTTTGTACAACTCTCAAAAAATTTTAGCCACCCTAATTTCTGTGATTTTTTATATTTATTCAAAATGGGGGGTTTAGCCCATTGAAATCCAGTTAGTTTGGAAGGCATAGAAATATACTAGAAATCAAGTAAGGGAAAGTATTTCCATCTTTGTTGGACATTTATTGGTACCTATGGGCATGTGTAAAGCAGGACCTGATTTTTTGAATATAAAGAAAAACCAGGAAGGAGTGTGGTTCAAACTTTTTAAAAGTGGTTCAAAATTAGTTCAAAATTATAAGCATATCAAAATTCGAATATTTTTTTGGAGGGGGGGGGTGTGGCTTGGCTGATTTAATCTGTTGGCCGACTCACAGGATCAAGTTAGGTTTCTTGGTTGCCGGTGTATGGTGGGTTCAAACCACAGTACGCCAACCAACGGTAGTAAGGACAAATACTCCTTTCGCGCCAAATATAGTTAGCAAATGGCATCGCTTTCCTAAGAACAATAGAGAACTGTGTGTCTAAGGTAAGGGCTACAAGTCCAAAAAATTGGGACTCCTTGCGTATTGATCAAAACGAATCGATGGATTTTCAAAATTTTTACAAGGTTGTATACGGACCGCTTCAAGCTACTGCGAACATAGGGGGAATCAAGTCCAATTTACTCTCCGTGCCGTACGACCGAGGTGGATTCGAAGCACGCTGCAGTGTTGTCTTTTGGAAATTCATTTTGTTTTTATTATTTTGTTTTATTTCTGCCTTGCTCGAGAAACAGATGGATAAGTTCTTAATTGAAATAATACATTTTTAAAACCAAAAATGGATGTCTACGAAGTTGCCGAAAAAGTGCAGATGGTCAAATGGTCAAATCGTCATAACCCAACACACGTTCGATATTGGTCGAGGGAAAATTTGCATTTGTATTTTGACGTAAGAACACAGTATCCCCAAAAACTAAATGTTTGGGGGGGGGTATTATAGGGGAACACGTAATTGGGCCATTTTTTATTAACGGCAATTGCAATTTGAATGGTCCTAGATACTTGGATCTACTGCAGCAGCACATTATTCCAACTGCTAGGCAGTTGTTAGGTGTAAGATTTGGTGAAACATGGTTTCAACAAGATGGTTGTTCCGCTCACAATGTTGGCCTTGTTAGGGAATATCTTGATAATGTATTTCCTAATCGGGTTATAAGTACACGGGGAACTATTTTATGGCCAGCTCGATCTCCCGATCTTGCTCCTAATGACTTCTATCTGTTTTTGAAGAAGCTTTTCAAATTATCACCCCTAACATGCTTGGAAACGTTAGAAGGGGTTTTTATAGTAGGCTCGGATATTGTCTAGCCGAGCAAGGAGGACTTTTCGAACATTTGCTTTAATTTTTTTTTGACTGGGAGAATCTTTTTGATTTTTAGAATGTATTATTTTATTTTGAGAACTTGCTTTTATTTTGTTTCTCCTTATTATTTTCATTGTAACACGTCGTCACTGATAAATCTGAGCAGTTGACAATAAAACGCTCTTATTTATCAGTGACAAAAAATAAGAAAATTACGTTATGAAAATTTGCGTATTTATTGACCAAATTCCGGTTTCATTGACTACGCTCCACACAGCACCGTGGTTAGAGGCGTACTAAATACCAAAGGAAAGTCATGCAAGTGGTGATCGCAAGCCTGAGTATTGGTTGCTTCACTGATAGGCGTGCGGTGTCTCTGCATGTACGTACACTGGCAAATTAGACTTCTTCCGCCCTATGTTCGCAGTAGATTGAAGCGGTCTGTAGACATTTAAGAGATTTTAAAAACAAGTTATCACCCTACCCAATTTCCCTATTCAAAATTTAGGGGTAAAGTTTACCACTCGAAGGGGGTGCGTGATACTAAAATTTCAAGATATAACCAAAATGTGTCTTTCTCTATTTTATTTTAAAAATTGTAACAATTATTGTAGGTTACTTTCTTGAGTACAATATTTTTAGATAGGGCACAGCTTTTTGTACAGCTTAATATTCAGTTAAGAAGTATTTTTTATTTATTGTCAGTGTATATATATCTTTATAAAATATTTTTTATCATTTTGTGTCGTTTTTTTCCGATTAATATAAAAACTGAAAATGAGTCAGTTGGTGCAAAAGTGTAAACCAAGCTAGAAAAATTGAATTAGTATTGAAAAATGGGATGGAGTCGGTATCTCGTGGAGGCAGCCCTAGTTAAGCACTCCCCAAGTCAGTAGACTACTGAAGGATAAAAATCATCAAAAATTCCTTCGTTAACGGCGCAAGAACAATCCAGAGATAATATAAATTTGTCAATCGATTTCAATACGTCATCTACCACTCATTATCTATCTCTGGTTTCTTTACTGTATTCTCCTGTTCACAGATTGCGCCGCGAATCATTGGGGATTAGGGTCACTGGATCCTAAAACCTGCGGCTGGGACCGCATGTCTCAGGATCCAGTGACCCTATGGGGGATTGAATATTTATCACCTAGGTGATCGAATTGAGAGCAGTGACAACTAGTCAAATGGCCATACACACAGACCACTTAAGGGTTCTAAAAAGTAGCTTTTTACCAAAGGAAAAATTATTAAATAAAACACAAAAATCAGGCCGACGAACTCCAAAACAAAACGACAAAACTAAGGTTATGAAGAATGTCAGGAAGACACACTGACATTGGTTAGTTGGAAATACAGTGAGTCGACCAATTTCGATGTTTGCATGGCATACATTTTTTTTCCTGGTAAGGGGTGTTACCTAGGTATATATGCTAGATCTCTCTTAGCCGAATACATTTAGGAAAGGAGAACACTAGAAACTATGCCTAGGGTAAGCTCACAAAAAAAAGACGTGGGTGGTTAATTTTGATGGTGGCGGTATCTATAATATAACCATTTAAGTACTTTTTGATGCTAGGCATATAACTAATATTGATAGGTAACCAGTATAGTCCATGTTTTTACATTTCCGCATGTTTTAGCTTTAGAGGAAAATAATACTCAATTTGTTTTTTATTAGAGGAAGAGGATTACAAAGCTTATTAATACAATCTAGAGAGTTTTTGAAATTAGGTGTCCATTATTTGGAAAATTACAAATATTTCCAATTTAGTTTTACAGGTCTCTATAAAGGGTATTTTTGACTGTTTCTGACGTAATATGGGCGCGCCAATTTTGAAATACCACAAAAGCTAAAACAGTTTTTTTCAAAAAATAAACAAAATTTTAAAAAAGTACCAAGATTTGATGGAAAAACATAGTCCAATAAACAATTTAGGCAAAATTTCAGGCCATTTGGAAGTCCCGTTTCCGAGAAACATGCGGAAAAAGAATTGCCTAATAAACGGACCCAACAGCGTTGCCGGTTTAACGATGTAATTGGGCCGTTAAGGCCACAAAAACGGCATAGATTTGACAACACTGCTTTGCTATTTTTTTGAAAGATCAACAATGGGTGGCATCACTGCAGTGTTCAGAACACGGTACGAACACTATATGTGAGGCTAGCCTTCCATTAGTCGATTTTTCGCGCGGATTTCAAGTTATGGGTAAGGTTGCCTGCCACTCACTGACAGACAAGGTCAAATTTCAAAATCCGCGCGGAAAAAAAACTTATGGAAGTCCAGCCTTAGACAAGTGGCCGGTGGTTATTCGGAACCTGAATTCCAATTCTCCAATCGAACTCACTCAGTTTCCCTGGGCCTACCAAATTACGTGACCTTGGCATTTCAGAATTACGGCAGAATCTCGCTTATAAGGAAAAAACCATAACTTTTTTGTTATTAGATAATAGGATTTATAACAATCTACAACCGTATCCAAAGGATTTTTCAAAATTTGGTATATTTTTTTAAAAAAATTAAAAAATCTAAAAATTGTTCTTACAGATTTCTGTATTATCGAAGAGGCCAAAGAAAAAGCCAGGTAAGATTTTTGACTATTGTTAGCCGTCTTTATTTTATTTCGGGAATGAGATGAGATGAATTAAAAAATTAACACTCCTGCCAAATTCCGTTTCTCGTTTCCGATATTCTGCCCGGTAAAGATTGATCCAAAAACAGCAAAGCAGTGTTGTTAAATCTATGCCGTTTTTGTGGCCTTAAGATAACAAAAAATCAAAAAAATGCCACTGAAAGCCCACCTTAGATAAAATGCATAGTTTTTAGTCAAGCGGTGCAAATAGCCGTTAACGAAGATTGGGTAAGCGGCGGGTTATTTTGATTTTGCAACGTCGTATTGATGTTACAGGGTACACCGAGAACGAGCTAAGAAGCTGTAATTAGTCTTAGTTCCCACAGACATTAAAAGAATAAGTAGGTAGGAATTATAAAAAAATATCAGTTTGGTGTTTTTAAACGCCTACCATTATTTATAGGTATAGGTATAAGTATACAATGGATCATCATACATTAGCGCCCTAGCCGCCCTGGAGCTGCAAATTTTCTAGGTTTATTCCCGTTTTTTCCGTTTTTTAATGAAGGTAACCCTTGTTAAAAAAGCACAATTTTAGTCTCCTCAATTACTATTGTTTATCACCAAAACACCGAAATTGCAGATTTATGTTTGATCTTATATTAAGATAAACAATATCTAGGTTATGACAACTACAAATATTCCAAATTCTCCTTTGAATTTATTAAAACAAAGAACACTTATTGAAACAAGCGGTTCCCAAGATTTTATCAAAAGACATTATTTTAAATATGGTATGCACCAAACAGACAAAACTATAGGGTGGCCCATAAAAAACGGCATATTTTTTTAGGGTATAAATGCGTTACGACGTTACTATAGGATCCTGTCACCAGGATTGACATATCGCTAAAATTCAAGACGGGCGCTTTTGAAAAATGCCAATTTTCGCCCCCCTGCCAATTTTTTATGTGCGCTACTGTCTTTCCTAACTAACGTCAGGTAAAAAGCCACACCCTTAACGTGTTCAAAAAGGTATCCCTTGTTAAAATTAATCATGAAATACGAAGATGTAAGAGTGAGTTTTTGGCCTCTAAAAATGAATTTTGTGTTTAAGCGTATGGTTCTACTATACTTTGAAAAAATCAACAGAGATATATTTGTGAATCAGTAGATACCTGTCGCGCCAATAGTCAAGGGATCAGTTTTTTGGTTTTGCCAAAACATGGATTTGGATCCGTTGTCAATATAATGTCAAAAATAACTATAGCTTTTAATAAGAGGCCAAAAACTCACTGTGTTCATTTTATTCCATCTTTCGTACTTCATGACCAATATTAACAAGTGATACCTTTTTGAACACATCAAGGATGTAGCTTCTTAAGGAAAAACTGTGGCACACATAAAAAATTGGAAGGGGGGTGAAAAATTGACATTTTTTAAAAGCGTCCGCCATCTTGAAATTTTTGAAATCGGACAAGTGGGCACGAATTTTTTATGGGACACCCTTTATATAAAATTTCAATTGATTAATTTAAAGTAAAATTGAATTTTTTTAAAAAACTACCCATATTTGCTCCTCCCCTGAATAGATTTTTGTACCTGATAGAACTGAAACAAACAAGTGCCTAACCTACATATGCACAGCAAATTTCATTATAATCGGATAAAAAGTTCAAAAGTTACACCCCATCTGTGTGTAGAAAGCGTATTATCTCTGGAACTACTTTTCCAATTTTTTAATAAAATATTTTTTACATTCTAGTCTTAATCAAAAAGAAACAAAATGCAGGATGTATAAAATTATTGCTATTTTTTCATTGTTATTCCCACGAGTAGCGGAAAAATATTCGGTCGTCCCTTCCAGAGTTCCGTGTGGAAAGGAAAGGCTCTTATACAACGGGGTGTGCCTGAGTCCCGAGGGTGTAACGCTCGCCATACTTCATTTTAAGCCACTCTAGTGCCACACAGCCATCGGCGCGCGTTAAAGCGCATTTACACACACAAACTTTCCTTTGATGTTGAAATGCCGACAAACATTTACACGAGCCTCTTGAGCAGAATGTTCAAAGAAATGTTCGATCAAAATCTCGTACAAAAAAACACACTTAAATTTTGGAGAGAATGTTGAGCAAAATTTATTTGAAGAATTGGGGGTATAAAAATTTCTTTACAAATTTAAATTTTATAGTTTTATGGGAATTCATTGAACTTAACTGAAAATAGAAAGACTAAGTTTTAAAACTAGGTATTTTAATTAAGTGCTCTCCGACGGAAAAACGATATGATGTCGAAATTCACGTTTTACCTCATAAGCAACTTCGATTGACTTGATTTTTATAGGGGATGCTGGGTTAGGAGAAGGTAAAAACCGTAGACTAGTGAGAGGGGGTTTTGGTCAAATGAACATTGACACACAAAATTACATGACAATAAACAAGGGTCAACGCAGTTTTTTTATGAAAGTTTTAGAACAAATCTTTCTATAAAGAAAGGGCTCTCCGACGCAAAACAAAGAAATTCGTTTTATTTTATTGACGCGTAGAATTTGCGTTTCCGATTTTTTAAATATTGAAATTTTTGGCGATTTTTACAAGCTTTTATTTATGTATGTTTGTATGTTCGGCTCAAATCTTGCAACTCAAATTTGGTGTTCAATTTCAGTTTTCGGTGTGTATTTATAGTTGCGGTGACAATACAATAATATGGTATTATTAGGCACCCCCTCCCGCTAATGAGGGAAGGGGAGGAAGAAAAAGATTTATTTTGTTCGATTTCAATCAAAATTGGCATACAGGGGTTTTTAGGGAAGAGAATTATCGAAAGGATGGATTTATGATAGTCTAAAAATTAAAAAAATATTTTAAATAAAAAGAAGCTTTTATAAAATATAAAGTGCACTAAAAAGTAGAAAATAAATTTTAGCATTCTCATATCATAATAATAAAAGCGACGGGCGCAAACTAAAACTAAAAATGTCCATCCATGTATCAGAGAAACGTAAAGTAGTTTGGGTCGAGTTGGGTTGGATTTACTTCACAAAAAATTGAACTTACAATACCAGATAAAGAATTCTTTATATTTACACGTCGTAGTTGTGGTGAGAGTATTTTTTGTACTCATGGTATTTATTGTCTTTTTGATACGTTAGTTATAAACGCCTTACCACTCATATCTCTTTATATTACTTCCTAGTTTAGTCTTTTACAATAATAATAAAGCCAAATGAAAAAACCTATTTACATTTTATTAAATCTCAAATATATGAACAAAATCACGTTCGATTTAAATAATACCCGTTTATTACCCACTTTTACAACCCTACGATCCCGACCTTTGTCTAAAAAATATAATTTAGCAGTAATAGACTAGACTTTTGAATCGGAATGTTGCCCTTTGCATATTGTTTGTTCAGTGTCAGTAATCGACCTTGATTATTACATTAAATTGACAGTAAATATCTATCTTCAGCATTTTCATAAACCTTTTGCGTTTTTAAGCAACCCTTGGGGCCTTAAACTAAGTAGGTAAATCTGGTGTGAAGAATTAAAAAAAAAAACAATCAAAGCTAAGGTTAAAGTAAAGTTACAAAAATATGTTTTAAAAAAAATCCCCTCCCCGCCACTCCTCATAGTCGTGAGGCGCGGATTACCGCTTAAAAGTGCAATTTTTGAGTTTTTTGCCGATATTTGAAAAATTCCAAAATTTTTTGGGGTTGTTTTTCGAATTTAGGAAAAAAACCCTTGGAAATAAAAAAACTCGCAAGAAAGTCCCAAAAAAACCCCCGGGCAAAAAAATCCGGGAAAAACCCTAAGAAAAAAATATTATAAGTAACCCTAATCCATGTGACAAAACTGATAGCCAATAATAATGTTTCGCTTGCCGTCGGCTTTTTTTCACAAAAATTTAAAATAAAAGTTGGTGTCCCATTTTTTTAAAGAATTGAGATCACTGATCACTGATGTGAAATTTTATTTATTCTCATCTTTAAAAATATGTTTCCAAAACAGATAGCAATAATTTGCTCAAAAATTTACCCGAACAAAATGTTCAAAGAAAAGCTCACAAAAATGTTCGCGCAAAAAATTTTAAATCTTTTGCACGAGCTTTTGTTTGAGCATGTTCGTCAGTGTAATTGCGCCTTTACATATCGTTTCCTGGGTAAATGACGCTCGCGACATTTAATTTTTTTAATAGTGTGTTTTTACTGGATGAGATCATGAATATGACAACTTCATGTATGTATCTGTTTTCATTACAAAGTTCTGAATTTACCCCCTTTACACTCCTTATCCACTTTCTAATATTGTATTGTCATCGGACCTACATTACTGTGCGAAATTTCATTAAAATCGGTTCACGGGAAGTGTATCAAAAATGAATAGCAAGATTTGATAGACAGACTCTGTGAAGTTAAATAATATCTTTAAAAAGGGGATTTAGTGAGGGTGAATAAATAACAAAATCCACGAATAGCGACCTTTCCCTCAAAAAAGTAACCGTAGATCCGGATTTTGCACTTGTGGTGCTCATCAGTACGGTGCTAGGAATTAAGAGATGAAATGATGATGAAAAAATCTGACAAAGGATTCATGTAAAAGACAACCATCTCTCAAATTGCAGAATCGGCAGATGTACCCTCAATTTGAAGGAAAATTAAGTGTCTCTACATTTACATGAATCCTTTGTCAGATTTTTTCATCATCATTTCATCTCCTAATTCCTAGCACCGTACTGATGAGCACCACAAGTGCGAAGTCCGGATCTACGGTTACCATTTTTGAGGGAAAGCTCGCTATTCATTTTTAAAAAAAAACTAGCTAGGCACCCTTCCTGACAAATAAGAATGAGAGCTACTACGCACAGACACACACACTTACAGACAGACAGACATACATACTGATCAAACCTACTAACGCCCCTCTTTTTTCCTATTAGTGTTTGAGGATAAAAATTACATTAAATGCACCATAAATAATAACAAACAATAATTTTGGGTTCATTAATAAAATGTGGACCCTATTAATCTCGAGGTGAAAAATGTATAACAAGATCTCGAGGTGAAAAATGTAATACAGTGTTAAGGTAATTTATGGTAAATTTTAAAATTTCAACAACGCACTTAATTTTGTTCGTTACTAAGTTGAGTAATTTTGTGTAAAAAACGAGTATGAAAAATTTGCATATTTTCAACAATAATTTGTTTTTTTTTTTCAGGTTATAGAGCAGCACAATGGAGAGGTATCACATATTTAAATTAGGTAAGTTTTAGCATAATATATTAGGAACTTTAGTAAAATGAAAATTAAAACATAACGACTACTTTATCGCTATTTCGTTCGTAATTCTGCCCTGCAAAGTAAAAATCTAGTAAATAATTTAAAAATTCTTTCTGTCTTTAAGGAATATTCGTACTCAGTTTTTGACCTGATCTTAAAAAACTGTCAATTTGGTTAATCGAATAAGTACTTTTTTACTTTACACGCCAGAATTGCTTTGCTAAAAATTTCAGTTATCATGGTTCCTAAGCCTTAAAAGTAATTTTCTACAATTGCCTTGAAATTTCACAAGGAAAACATGTTCTGAAAGTGAAACCCAAGCAGCATTTGTCTGACTTCCGACTAATTACAACCTAACATGACGTCGGTTTTGGCCCAAATTTAGGTCGACAGTTGGTTTGTCCATGAAACAACGTATTTTTTACTAAGACCTGACGTCGCCAACAACTAGTGCATCAGTCGATACTTACCAAAACTGACGTAGCCAAATGTTGGTGATACTCGCTACTTATCAGCGACGTAAATTAACGTTAATTACGGCGACGTAATTTTTAGAATAAAATTCAAGGACGGGCCAAAGTAAAAACGGACGTCAATAAATTTAGTTGTTGCCAAGATTTCCTGTAAATGGCAACACTGCAAATACGAAAGTATTTTATAAATATACTTTACATGGACTTATGTTAGAATAGAAAGTTTAAAAGTTTTTATTGTATAGTTTACGAAATAATCTTATAGGCCACTCACCTCGGGACACTCGGTATAACGTCCAATTCATGAGACGTTATATTTAGTATGAGTTTTAAAGTAGAATTGTAATAAAATTGACGTTGCCAAACTTTTATTTATTAAATGTAACTATTCCGAGTTCCACCGACGTGGGTGCGTGACCTACAATTATACAGACCGCTTCAAGCTACTGCGAACATAGGGCGAAAGAAGTGTAATTTGCCAGTGTACGTACATGCAGAGACACCGCACGCCTATCAGTGAAGCAACCAACACTCAGGTTTCCGATCGCCATTCGCTGCCGTTCGCCGCCGTTCGCCTTGTATTTAGTACGCCTCTAACCACGGTGCTCTGTGGAGCGTAGTCAATGAAACCGGAATTTGGTCAATAAATACGCAAATTTTTATAACGCAATTTTCTTATTTTTTGTCACTGATAAATAAGAGCGTTTTATTGTCAACTGCTCAGATTTATCAGTGACGACGTGTTACAATGAAAATAATAAGGAGAAACAAAATAAAAGCAAGTTCTCAAAATAAAATAATACATTCTAAAAACCAAAAAGATTCTCCCAGTCAAAAAAAAAATAAAGCAAATGTTCGAAAAGTCCTCCTTGCTCGGCTAGACAATATCCGAGCCTACTATAAAACCCCTTCCAACGTTTCCAAGCATGTTAGGGGTGATAATTTAAAAAGCTTCTTCAAAAACAGATAGAAGTCATTAGGAGCAAGATCGGGAGATCGAGCTGGCCATAAAATAGTTCCCCGTGTACTTATAACCCGATTAGGAAATACATTATCAAGATATTCCCTAACAAGGCCAACATTGTGAGCGGAACAACCATCTTGTTGAAACCATGTTTCACTAAATCTTACACCTAACAACTGCCTAGCAGTTGGAATAATGTGCTGCTGCAGTAGATCCAAGTATCTAGGACCATTCAAATTGTAATTGCCGTTAATAAAAAATGGCCCAATTACGTGTTCCCCTACAATACCCCCCCTAAACATTTAGTTTTTGGGGATACTGTGTTCTTACGTCAAAATACAAATGCAAATTTTCCCTCGACCAATATCGAACGTGTGTTAGGTTATGACGATTTGACCATTTGACCATCTGCACTTTTTCGGCAACTTCGTAGACATCCATTTTTAGTTGTAAAAATGTATTATTTCAATTAAGAACTTACCCATCTGTTTCTCGAGCAAGGCAGAAATAAAACAAAATAATAAAAACATAATGAATTTCCAAAAGATAACACTGCAGCGTGCTTCGAATCCACCTCGGTCGTACGGCACGGAGAGTAAATTGGACTTGATTCCCCCTATGTTCGCAGTAGCTTGAAGCGGTCTGTATACTACAATATTCTAGGTCGGGTCGTTCTACAAGGCGACGTCGCAGGAGGTGTTCTTGTCCGAATAGGTAAATAATGATTACAAATTTGGTCGGCGCCCGAAACGCCATTTTAAACGTTTAGCATCGATGCGCCTTTACAACAGTATATTTTATTTTTTCATTTTAAAGGCTTGATATGTAAATTAACTCATTTGTTGGCAACTAAAATGCATTTTTTAAATACCTATAATGTTTTACTATAAGAAACGGGCTTCCTTATAAAGATTTTATTTTTAGGTTAATTTTTTTCAAAATTAATTTCTGAATATTTTTCAATTATTTTTGTGGGTTTCTGTTTTTTAATGTCTATTTAATTATTATATTTATCAGTAAACTGACCTTTGTTGGAAGATTTGGATAAATATAATGTGTAAAACTAACTTTTTTCAGTTATCTACAATAACTAAGATAATAATTATTGTCATCCACAGTTCATTGGGATGTATTTGTTTAGACATATAAAAGTTTTTACCTAATAAGTTTAAACTTGGTGTGCACAGTAAAACTTTGGGTCGTGGGTCTACGTAATTTGACGTAATATTTGACCAAAACACTGTGCACCACCCGACGTCGAAACGACTCGAATTTTGATTCCCCACTTAGGCGCTAAATCGAGTCCTCAGGAAGACTGATGGACGTCGGAGGCGACGTCAGGTATTTCTTGCCCTACATGACCATAACGTAATATAACGTCCAAATGCTTGTTGGGAACACTTACGACAAAAAGATAAAAAGACTGTAGAGGATACAGCCAACCCAACCAACCTTTTTTAAATAGTTTACGAAAAACGTGAAGTAGATCAAAAATGTTTAACAATTTTTGGCATTTCGAAAGTTTATTTATTGCTACAATTTTTTTTAGCATTTATTTAAAACATGTGAGGAAAGTCATTTTAAGTATAATTTTATCACACTTCTCCGTGGCAGCTAACCCAACCTACTTTTTTATTAAAAAAAAGTATTTTGCAACAAACGTAAATGAGATCAAAATTTTTCAAGAATTTTCCGTTTCAATTGCACAATATTTCGCGTGCGGCTCTATAACCTCATCGATGTAACATTTTAAGCCTAAATATCTTTCATTTTATAACGTTTCTGTATAGTTACTTAAGGGTGAATTTGAATAAAAAATGCGCTTCTTCCAATTAGTTAATCTAAAAAAGTGTTCAATCAAATTTATATCAAATTTTCTACGGTGAAATTGTAAATCATTATCCCGGAGCCATTCACGTGATTTTGCATAATTTTAAGTTTTTTACATAATTTTGGAAATCCTAAAAATGCTTAATTCACGGTAAAAATTATCGATTTTATTAAAAAACAAAACAAAATCACGATATATATATTTTTTTTTAAAACCAAGCGAATGGTCTGTGGGGGATACCAGAAGTCTCCGCTGTGCAAAATTTTGTTAATTTTTAATGTGCAGCTTATCTGTTTAAGTAAACGAATGGTTTTTAGGATTTAAATTAACTCTTAAAACTCAATAGACAATATTTTTGATTAACTGTAAACCTCTTTACACTGAGGAAATGTTAACTCATCTTACCAAACAAAACAAAATAATTTGTAATCTGCTTCCCAGACAAAACAAAGACCCATCTTCTTACCATTTTAAGAAAAAAACTCAAGGCTCATATAATTTATCATGCCCAGTTACTAAGTTTATACGAGCCAAAAACCCGTTTTATCTAAGGACGGTTTAAAATTTAAGCGCTTTCGCCAAAAGTTTATCCGTCCTTACCTGACTTTAAAGTGTCCCGAAAAATAAAACAACTTAGTTAACAGCACATTTGTCCACTAAAAGTACGGTTAGTATTTTTTTAGGTTGGCGGGTTTATACCGTCCCTAAAACCGGTTTTAAGAGAAGAGACTCTTTTTTTCTGTCAGTGACCTTAGTTCAGGAAATTTCGAAGTAACGTTCAATATAGGTCATATGATATCCATACTTTTTGCAGTTAAATATACACTTCCGGCCACATAAAATGCGTACGCCGATTTTATATAGTATATTATGGGCCTCACAACTCAGTAACCCTTTAGGTATTTGAAATTGACAAAAAATGTCACCGTGAGGTTTTGTTGTTGTCATACACTTATATTTAAAAATGCTTCAACTAAACGAATTCGAAAAAGCCCAAATTTTGCCGGTGGTTGGTCGGTTCGAAGAGTAGCGGCCCATTATGTACAAGGCTACAATTGTAAGAATAAGAAGAAAGTTACAAGAAGAAGAAACTGTTCGACGAAGGCAAGGCACTGAACTGGCTTGACCCAAGTCAGTACGCCTTAGCAGGATCAACACCTGATCGAATTCCTTGAAGACCACCCATTTGCGATGACCCCAGAGGTGAAAATTGAGGCACATTTTTCTGGATCCATAAGAACGACGCGCAGACGGATAAGCCGTTCTAGGCTACTTAGTGCGGAAAAGAAGCAAGCCAGATTAATTTTTGTTCTAAACTATTCACTAAAAGAAGAAGAATTTTGGCAACAGATGGTCTTCACAGATGAAGAAATCTTTCAGACCCACTATGACAGCAAACGAGTTTTGCTGGGAACGAAGACCGGGCTGGAAGATTTTCCGTGAATGTATGGAGTTGGATATAGGCGAGAGGCGACATGATGAGAAATGTTATGCTTCCAGAACCAAACATTCCTCATCCAGAAGACTTTGTGTATCACACATTTTCAAACAGTGGTTCCAGCAAATCAAAATCGAGGTTTTGCCACGGCCGGCAAAAACTCCTGACGCCAGTCTCATGGAAAATGTGTGGGGCCTTATAGCAAATAAGTTAACACCAATGAATATTGTTCCCAGAAATTTCAACTACTTAATGGAGGTCATAGTCAGAGGGTACGACGAAGTCATTGTTTCAAATCCAAATTTATTTCAAAATTTAGCAGATTCCATGCCACGAAGTCTGGCGAACATTATCGAGGCTGACGGGGCAATGACATGCTATTGAAGAAACGTTTTCTGGTTTTTTTTAATTTGTGTAGGGTTTTTTTAATAATTTTTTTTTTGATTTTGAATATGGTTATCTGTAAAGACTTAGATTACTGAAATTTAGCGATCCTGCAGAGATGCGCTGACTATGATTAAGTTATTGCTTTCCTATCACCAAACAGTTCCTTCTTTTTGATACTTTTTTCTTATTCGCACAATTGTGATCTTGTTTCGTACATAATGAGCTTTAAGAATAAGTTTTTATAGGAAAATGTTAAATAATTTTACAAAAATTGTTTTACTCATAAGTATATTAGTCTTATAGTAAAGTGTGGCCAGTCTGTTTATTTTTTTAATTTATAATGTCAAAAGATCTAACCTGTAATTCAAAAACGTCAAAGCCGGAAGGCTTTGACGTTTGAAGTGTGGCCGGAAGTGTACGTCAGAATTGACTGATATTTGAATGGAAGGCACACAAACTAAGACAAGGTATGCAGTATTTTTTTGATTTCGAGTTCGAAGTCGAAATATTCAAACATTTGAATCGATGGCCTTGGACAATAATTTTAGCTTATTCGGCAAAAAATCCAAAAAATACTCCCGAGCTGTG
This sequence comes from Oxystoma pomonae, assembly GCA_963921995.1. Classification (NCBI taxonomy): domain Eukaryota; kingdom Metazoa; phylum Arthropoda; class Insecta; order Coleoptera; family Brentidae; genus Oxystoma; species Oxystoma pomonae. The sequence goes on from OY998172.1 coordinate 62,469,085, forward strand.
TCTTAATTTGTGTGCCTTTTATTCAAAGTTCAGCCAATTCTGATTTTTCATTTAACTCCAAAAAGTATGGATATCATATGACCCGTTTTGAACATCACTTCCAACATTTCCTGAGCTACGGTTACTGACAGAAGAAAAAGGAATCTCTATTCCTAAAGCGGGAAAACCGCTTTAAGATAAAATGGATTTAGTGGTTAAACGATTTCAATGATGTTAATAAATTTTCAAATCGTTTTTATATAAAAGCGCTTTAAGGGACCATTTATAAACAAAGTAAGTAAAACAACTAATGTTAATTATACACGAAAAATCGGTCAATGTGAAAAATGACCATTAGTTTACAAAAGGAGATTATTTGATTGTTGATTTGACCATCTTGGAACAAAAATTTGCATCGAGAAGATAAATTAGTTTATATGGGCATTTCCAATATTTCAAGAGGAACAAATTCAACAATTTTGTTATTACAAAAATTTTTAAAACCCCTGGAAAACCATGCGAATTTTTCTAAAAACTACCCCCATTTGCTCCGCTTCTAAAGTATTTTTTTAGATAACAAAACTGAAATAAACTAGTTTCTAATCTACATCTACAACCAAAATCCTTGACATCTGTGTATAGAAAGCGAATTACTACTTAGCCTATTTTTATCAGGTACCTATAGCTAAGAATGTTCGCTGAAGAACAGACTCCAAACCAAAATCGATTATTTACTGGTTCGAGAGCTACACACAAACACACATGGGGTTAAAAAACAAAAATATTTTATTTTGTAGGAAATTGCAATTTGCAAAGCTAATTTTAAAGATAAAAGTAAAATTTGAGAAAGCAGGAATTTTGGGCACAGCTGTATGGGATTTTTTTGCGTCGGCCGTTTGGGCCCCAACCGTTTGCTCACCAGCAAAGGAAAAATTTAGAAAGCAAATTTAAAACTTGCAGAAACTGCAATTGGTTATTTTTTAGCACCGGGTCAAAAATTTGGGGTTAGGTTACTTATTTTGACTTTTCGCGTTCTGCACCGCTAGAGCACATAAGTATTTTTTTATGTCTTCATCAAAAACATAATTTTAGTAACTGTCTGCAGATAACTAAAACATGGCTTTTTTGGTTAGCGATGCAAAAAACTTTTTGATCACGGGTGCAAAAAAAGATTTCTCTACCTGTTTTACCCAAAATTAAAGAGAAATAGTGAAAAATAGTAATATTGAAAAAATCTAATTATTCTTGCCTAAAAATTAAGCCATTTCCGCCAGTTTTCACCAAGTATTTACGAAAAAATAATTTTCAAAACATCATAAAAATATCAAAATGTCGCAGGAATGAACGTCACGGAGTAAAAAGGCACATTTCTATCGCAACCATTGTTATTTCATTTACCAGCCGCCTTAATTTGTAGTTCGAGATTTTTAAAAGTATTTTCCTATGTTACTTGGATTTTTTGATAAATGTATTAAAAAAAATACTGTTCACAACAATTTTAATTATGTTTTGCACATCTTTCGGCCATGATTATGCTTACATTTTAAAGCTTTTTATCCAAAATTTCGATTTCTAGAATAAAAGACTCACATTTTTCAAGTTTTCACTGTTTTTTAACCGTTCAAAAAAAGTATTGCCAAAAAACATTTTCTCTCTGTTAAAATGAAAAATATCTAAGTTTGTTGAAGAGAGACAGCAGGCGTTAAAAAAGTGTTTTAGACAAAGATGGAAATAATTTAAGGCAATTTTTTGATAAAAATTTCTGTGTCATGTATATGATTTTTATTTTGCCATTCTTATCCAAAAAACTGCAAAAATTATAATTGGTCAAAGCGTAAATTAATTTCTTTCAATCAAAGTTCTTTACAGTCTTTAAATTTACCAAAAAACGTGTCCTACTATAAGTGTATTTTAGCACATCTAAAAATAATTTAACAGGTATTTAACTAAATTATTTTAATGTTCATGATGGCTCTACCATTTGTTGAAATAATTATTTTATTCCTCAGAAGAAAAAAAAAACAAATTATATTTAACAATCTCAATAATTTGACACTTCCTTCGGCAATTAAAGGAAGTGCTCAAATAGGTAATATCCCAAAAATTACGCAAGTGTAACAAATGGCTCTTTTTCGGCAATTGAATATCGAAATAGTTTTTAAAAAATTGCCTACGGCCTTGTCTTGCCCAATTCAACATATTCGTCTGAATTATTTCGGCTGAGAAACAATTGAAAAAAGGAATTTCGTCATTGTGAAATCTATCTTGTCTTAAAAGAAGACCTATTCTAGTATACTTCCGTTGATATTTGTTAATAGAATTGGGTTCATCGTTATGAGAAATATTTTAGTTACTCAAGATCCTTTAAAAATTTTAATTTTGTTTAATTCTTCCACATTTTGAGATTTAAAACGCTGTCTAGAAGGTTTATAAATTGATTTTACATCATTTCTTGAAAATTTATCTTATTACTTATTTTTTAATTCCTTGATTGCCCTAGTGTTTTAATTCCATTTGTCTTCAATTCTTGGTCTATCTCCCCATTCCTGCATTATTTGTCTCCTTGAATCGATTTCTTGAATTTTAACTCTGGGTCCAGTTAAACCGAGTTTAAAATAGCAAAAAAGTATTTTTTAACGTTCAAAAACATCAGCAGTTTAGTTGCAATATCTTGATTCATTAAATCATACGAAAAATAATATAAAAATAATAAATAATAATTTGTTTTCAAATTAAATTTTAGTATATCTGTCTGGCCACAGTATATAGAAAACTGCACATCTTATAACTGATTTTATCTACCTTGTTCCTTACATGTGCGCTCCCCTTTCCTGCCATATTTGTCTCCTTGAGTCGATTTCTTGAATTTTAACTCTGGGTCAAGTTAAACCTAGTTTAAAATAGCAAAAAAGTATTTTTTACCGTTCAAAAACATCAACAGTTTAGTTGCAATATCTTGATTCATTAAATCATACGAAAAATAATATAAAAATAATAAATAATAATTTGTTTTCAAATTAAAAAAACTGCACATCTCATAACTGATTTTATCTACCTTCTCCCTTACATGTGGGCTTATATTGTGATAAATTATTAAATAAAATAAATTATTTATAAAAAAATATTATTGCAGCACTTTCTCATGATTAAAAATAAATCTAATATACTATTAGATAATTATTATAATTAATTAATATTGAGTTCATAATGATCTAATTTGGTTTAAAGAAAAAGCAGGAAGAAGACACATTTTTTTATTTCATTGATTGCGTATATATATATATATATATATATATATATATATATAGTAGTAGGTTACCTAGCTGTGAGCTTGGATCATAATTAGGTATTTGACTAATTTTTTCATATATCTATACAGGGTGTCTTAATTGTCATGGGCCACTATTGCTATCTCGGTAACTATAAGAACTACAAGGTTGGTTAAATTAGACAAAATGTGCAGTTTTTGGGGAACATTGAAAATCTGAATTCAGATTTTAAAAAAATGTTCTATCTCGAGCTACGAGGGTTCTTCGAAAAATTGCCGAAAACTATTTTATCAAATATCTCAAAAAGTATAATTTTTCGAAAAAATTCGTAAAGGAATTTTTTTTTTCATTTTTGACGTTTTTCAATTTGGTTTTCAGAAAATTTGTTACGTCTAGTTTTTGAGATATTAACATCAACTTAATTTTTTTAAATACGGACCTGTATTTTTTATTCCATTTTTTTAATAATATTACATGTCCATATTTGTTTGTGGTTAAATGATAAAAACTTAAGTTTTATTGGGTTTGAAAAAAATGAGAACATCAGAGGTGGCTGATTATCTTCTATAAAACTCCATATGGAAAAATCTCTCGCCTTGTAAAAATTTTTCGATTTGGTACGCGCCTTTCGGGATACGAGTTTTGATACATTTGAAGTGCTCTTTAAGCATTTGAAAATGCTTTTGCATAAAAAAAAATTAAATTAAATTTTTCACCTTTTGAAAACGCTGCCGTGTTGGTTTAAACTTTGGTACCTTGACAATTGTTTATTTTAGCTTAGCCACCTATGATAAAACGGGAAAAGTGCGAAAAAACATAAATAACCATTTCTTACCATTAAAATGCAAATAGATATGGACACGTGATATATCGTTAAAATCATAAAAAAGTGTTTTTAAAAAATGGAATAAAAATACAGGTCCGTATTTGAAAAAAGTAAGTTGATGTTAATATCTCGAAAACTAGACGTAAAAAAGTACTAAATGGAAGAACATCAAAAATGCAAAACAATTTTCCTTTAGGAATTTTTTGTAAAAATTATACTTCTTGAGATATTTGATAAAATAATTTTCAGCAATTTTTCGAAAAACCCCCGTAGCTCGGGATAGAATATCTTTTTAAAATCTGAAACCAGATTTTCAATGTCCCTCAAAAACTGCACATTTTGTCTAATTTGACCAACCTTGTGGTTCTTATAGTTACCGAGATAGTGGCCCATGATAATTAAGACACCCTAAATATACGCTTTACCCAGGATAAATTTGTAAGCAACATCTATAATCTAGCCGGCCATGGAAATATCAAAACAAAATACATTCATATCAGGCGTTTTTTTCTTCGATTCCCAGCTAGTCAGTGGATGTTTTTACACTTAACCTAACTTTGCTGGGCAAATAGGCATTGGTTCTACATTGGGCAAAAAAAGGCTAACAGTAAAATAAAACATAAAAGAATAACTTTATTATTGTTGTCTGTCCTAACACCGATTTTTTTTTTTATTTTTAGGATTGGCCATACTATTTTATGCAGCTTACTGTGCTAGACCAATGGTAAGTTCTCTTGAATAAAAAAGTCAGTAATATTTTGACAATTTTTCACACAGCGCAAAAATTGCTGAAAATATTTAATTATTGCAAATCTCTTGAAAACCTCTTATGAACCAGTTTCAAAATGATCGTTTGACGTGCAATCCCACTATATAGCATAACCACAATATGGCAACGTTTGTTTGAAAAATTAACATTTAGGTTATTTTATTTATAACCATATTCTGTTAAGATAACCAGGGCCACTGACACTGACAAAGTTGCACTGAAAATGTCTGCCACATTGTTTCCAGCCACTTCATGTTAAGTAAACTGATAATCTGGATTTTATTTTTTTTTGTTTATGGTTGAAATAAAAGTGTGGACAAACCAAGTGAATTTGAAATAAAAAATTCGCTTAAAAATTGAAGTTTTATATCTACAAAATAAAATCAAAATTCAGTGTTTCAGATACCTTAAACAGTGATTGCCATATTGTACAAAATAGTAATTTTCATATTTTTTTCACATGAAGAATACTAGAGAAATGAGATTTTGCATACAAGCCTAAAACTTCTCTTCCAAATGCGCTACAGAGAGCTTTTTTGAAAAAAAAAATATTAAAAAAAAATAAATTCCAAAATTAAGATTTGGCACATTTGGCTCTGTAGCGCACACAATTAGTATGTGTGCAAAATTTCAGCACTCTAGCACTTTTTGTTTGGCCAGGATTTTCAGAATACAATTTGCTCTGGGGATTCTGGCTCTTAAGAATTGGGCCCAGGAATTTGCGGGACCAAGAACGAGTTTAAATAAAAAACAGACCGTTAAGTGTGTGAATGAACTGAATTTCAAGAAAAGCGGTGGTATGTAGCCATCAATATCCATTTTATTGTTTTTCTTTATTTTCAGCTAGTCTACAGTTTAGGAGCTGACAATCAAATACAGAGTCAACCAAGGTCGCAACCGGTAGGCGACTACAACGGATATTATCAAGGTGGGTAATTTAATAACATCCTGTATACCTATTTGAAAGAATTATTACATACCAGGGGTTAACAAATTATGTAAGTATTAATAGCAGTTAATTAATATTATATTCTGTTTTATAGGTCTGGATGGACAACCAGGAATTGACTTTCCCGTCTACTCCTACATTCCCAGAACATCTTTTAGCTGCAGGGGTGTTGAATCAGGCTACTATGCCGATTTGGAGACAAACTGTCAGGTAAGCGACTTTATTTATCATTAAGCTATATCCCCAAAAAACTTTTCTATACCCTCTTGCTTTAAAAGCAACCTAATTAACAGTAAAATTCTTTTTCAGGTTTTCCACATTTGCGAAGCAAACAAAAAAGTCTCTTTTTTGTGCCCCAACGGCACTATTTTTCAACAAAGCGAACTCATATGCGAGTGGTGGAACAAAGTGAACTGTAGTAACTCACCAAGTTTGTACGAATCTAGCGCTGAAAGGCTACAAAACGAAATAGCCAAACGAAAAATATCCAGGAGGGTAAATTTGAGGAACGGAGATTTTAGCCATGGGGCCGTTATGAGAATGGAAGAACGGTCTTCTGTAACAGCTACCAAAAATGGTAAAAACTTTCCTGTACAGCAAGAAGCACAACGTAGAAGAAACCAGAACAATCGAATACCCGAAAATCATGATATCGAATTTAATATTGCTTCTGAAGAATCAAATAACAGGCACCTAGCAAGGGCAAATGTTGTTCAACAACAAAATAAGCATGAAAATCACAGGTATGAAGAAAGGAAAGAAAATGTCCAGGTTAGGAAAGATATTAGTCGCGACACGGGTAATTTTGCAAATGGTATCGATCAACAAAATTATAAAAATTATAATAATGCTTTTCCTAGTACTAACAAGCTTCAAAACCACAGAATCAACGATGAAAACTTTGATACCACTCAGAATCCCAATAACTTTGGCAGTCAAACTTCCACTGCAAGAAATAATCAAAGGGGGCAGACAACATTTCAAACGTCTTCCTACAGTAATTCTGTTACCCCAAACTACAATACTCAAAATAATGAAGAATTAAAAGCAAATTCTAGTCCAAATTATAAAATCAAAACTTCTGTAGCTCAAAATAATTACCAGCAAAATAGCAACAACAATCAAAATTTCCAAAATAATAAGCAACCAAGTAAGAACAACTTTCAGCAAAATAAACAAACAATACAACCTCAAAATTACGAAAACCAAAATCATTTTAACCACCAGACCGAAACTACACCAAGATCTAGTAGTGTTAATCCAACAAATCAATTATTTGGCCAAAAAACCAATTTCGTACAAAACTATGTCAGTTCTTCAACCCAAAATTATCAAAATACTCACAATGATGTTAGTCAAACTCCTCGACCTCAAAGATACACAGCCAAGTTTAACACTCAAACACAAAATACTCAAACTTCTGTATCATCTACTACTCCCAACTATCCACAAAACCAGAACCATCAAAATTATGTCAAATCTAATAAAAACTCTCAAATAAAATCGACTTTTACAAACCAAGCAAGGTATTTTGGTGATGGTACAACCCGACCCATACCAAAAACCAGTCAAAATGGGGTTCAAAACGTACCTGTACACGTGGGTAATTATCAAAAAATTAGTACGACGCAGACTTCTATTCAAAAGATTGCTAATAAAGTAGAAAATTCACGAAATGATTTTTCTAAAAATGGCGTATCACAAGTTCCCGTACACATAGGTAATATTTATGTTCCTGAGGAGCAACGTCAAACTTTCGTTGTTCCTCCACGACAAGCTGAAGGCATTTCTGTTGCTCCTCAAAAAGCTGAAAGTTTATTTATACCACCAAGATCTGCTCAAAGTCTATCTTTACAATCTCTAAATACCCCAAGCTTTACTAGTCCCGTTCAAAGACCTCAAATTTTCGTTACGTCATCTCAGACTTTTCTATCTACAACACCTACTGCTAAACCTGATAGCCATGCTCAAGGAAAAAATATTAATCATAGAGGTAATACAAGGTTTAATGCCAATGATTTCGACGACGGACAACCCCAAAAATACAACGATCAAAAAACCCCAATGAGAAATATTCAACACGAAGAAAATTACGAATTAGATTTCCCAAAACACAAGTCTGAGCTTAAATCAATTCAACAAAGTGATTCAGATGAGAGTCAAATCCCTCAAGAATCAGCATCATTTGTTCGAAGTCCTTTTAACAGTATAAACAACAATTATAAAACATCTGTGGGTCCATATCCAAACCATAGGTCAACTTATTCAGATATTATACCTAAAGTGACTTTTGAGGCACCAAAAATAACTTCTATTTCTTCTATAACACCCCATTTGGTAACCACCCAACCCATTAATAATGGGAAGCCATTTGTTGGTAGCAAAGTAGGGTCTACTTTGTTACCAAATAAGGGTACATCCACCAACGGAGCCACCTATTTGCCGATGAGTAGTACCACTCGCTTACCAACTACTCATGAAATTATTCTTGGAGTTCTAAGGCATTCTAGTACTACTGTAAATCCTTACGGACCACCAGAGACATTGAATTTGGGAGAAAGAGATAAAACATTACCCCCGATAAAGACAGAAACAAAAGTAACCAAATCCGTACCAACAGATCTTTTCAATTTGGGAAAAACTGATATTAAGTTGCAACCAAAAGTCGTAGCAACATACTTTACACCCACTACCGAACCACTTAATATATACGTACCAGATGAAGGTTCTTTAAATTTTGGGGCAAATAAGGCTACTACCACGATTCCAAAAGAAGTATTTGAACCACCCTTTGTTAAGAAATTCGCACCTTTGCTATATGCAAGTTCTCAACCACTGCAGACAACACCAAAAACTGTTGATCATGCTGTTGTGTATGGCACCTTCGCGTCAAGCAGTCCGAAAATAAGAGATTTCATTTCTAGTACTACCGAAAGACCTAATAATGATGCAGAATTGATTTCTACACGTAACAGTAACAACTTAAATGAAGGTGTTTCTATAAGATTTAATAAAGGCCAGGACAAAGTGAATGTTCATCTAACTAAAACACTTGGAGATCAAAACATTATCAAACAAAGTCCTGTTTTTCAAAACTCAAATGAATACGTAAGGATTAGTGCTGGTAAAAGCTTGAAGAACAGTGCTTCGTTGAATAATAATGGGTTTTTAATAACTAAGTCTCCTAATTACAACATTGCTGCACAAAATAATGAAGCTCCATCCAAGTCTTCAACTCAAAAACCACGACCTTTTGCTAAATCCTTGGATCTGGACGCCAGCAATCAACATAGCGTTACTCCAACCTACGCTACATACCCAAGTTATTCACTGTCAAGTGCTAGACCGTTTGAAATATCGAAAACTACTGAAGCAACGCCAATAACTAGGAATTTCGTCTATGATAACCTAGATAGCATGCTAAATGTTCTGAAGGAGATAGCTGAAGCTAACAATAAGAATCAAAAATCAGATAGATCAGGTGAGATTATGATTTTGTTTGTCTTTTAAATAAGTTCGACACTTTTTAAATAAGTTTTTTTAATGTTTTATCATTTAAAATAAAACAACAAAAATATATTTAAAAAAATGGTAGTAATTTAAAGTATTTTTGACTGAAGTTTATTCTGTTTTGACAACAAAAAAAACACTACAAAACATTAGTACAAGAAAATTTTACCTTTAGGTAACGAGTATTACCATTCAAACGTTTAATAAATAAATATGTATAATATGTACCTCTAAGCGTTGTATCTCTAAGCTAATCCTCACTAACTTTTGATTTTTATTGCCATTTTCTGTTAGTAAATCCAATTTATTGATATTTAACGTATGAGAAAGTTTGTCACATTACAGTTTGAGGTAACCTATGATTTTCAACTCTAAATAAAAATTTTATTTTCAGGACTGGTAATTCCCCCCTCAGTTAGTCCTCAAACATTACATTCATTGGCTCAATATTTTGCTAACGAATTGGACAGCGAAAAACAAATCCTAGACCCAGACACAAAAGAGGAATTTACTGGCCTTTTGACCCAAATGACAGTTCATGGTTATAACACACTGTTTAGAAGAAAAACTGTAAATAACCAAAAAGAAGAAAGTTCAGCAGCTTCGACACCATCTAATTCTTTTGATGCCACCAGTACTACGGAAACCCCCACGTTTTCTACTATCTTTTCAACGTCTGGTACTGATTCCAAATTATCTTCTTCTACTTTTGCCACTCCATCAAGAGGAGCTTCTGCTTTAGATGAAAATGAAACAACCAATGAAGTGCAAGCAGAAAATGATTTGGCCAGTACACTAGAGCCTCCCGTAGAACTGAGACAGCTGGCTAGGAACTTTTCATTGGCGCTGTCTTCCTATTTGAAAGATCCAGAGAACTTTAAGAAAAATTTGGAAGAGCTTAGACCTACTGAACCACCAACATTGGAAGGTGACGAACAAGATAATAGCAATTCTGAATCAGGTGAGGTTTTTTCTTAATAGATGTTGACCTACAAGAACAAACTTGATTATGGAGAGAACACCAAATTATTTTGCAAACAAAAAATTACCGTCTACAAATATACATATAAAATAAAGTGGGACCTGTCTCAATTCCTCCTCTGATATTGACAAAAATGTGTTAAAAAATATTGAGCACAAGCTTTTAAATACAATCTCCTAGTGAGAAATATTTTTTAAATGTTTGGCAGTTAGCTGTCAGGTTGTAGAAATGACCCAAATACTTTGCTTTGAAATATTCTGTTTTTATATGGTTAAAATGATTGCATTAATTTATTTGGCATGGCACTGTACAGTATATTAATCTACATGTTTTCTTAATTTAAGGTGACGAAGAGCTTTTGAACTTCAGCGACGCAGACTTAAAATCAAGTACACCATTTTACTATCCCAGCTCACCCTCCCCACCATCTCCAACCTGGGGGTATATTTTAGCCAATGCACCCAAGGGGTCCAGCAGTAAAGATAGTCTTGTTCAAAATACGGCTAAATCTGTTCTACAAGATGAAGTTAAGAACTCTTTAAATCCCGATCTAAATACGGCGGATTCCCAGTCTTTAAACCCAAGTTACAACAACAATTTTGGTGCCAATGAGGAAAAAAAGAGAGGAAGAACAGAATTTCCTCCAAACAGTCATTGGACAAGTTCCCCAGAAGCCACAAAACTGTGGCAGAAGACATTAAGTGTTAATCCATTAAGTGTAAACGATAATTTATTAACTACTCCTTTAGCAGTAACATCATCCGAAACTACTGAAACATATTCCGATGATTCTTATAATTTTGATGACTCGTTGCCAAAAATTGATGAACCTAGCTCAGAAATATCTTACGAACTAAAAACTTTACCTCCCCTTAACATTAACTCTAGTCAAATTCATGGAATTCTTATAGATTTCATGAATCATACTAAAGATAATCAGCACAACAGACTTCAAAGGATTTTAAAGAAACTAAATACTTCGGAGGACGAATTTTTATCAAGAATGAGGGAGATAGAGTCTAATCCTCTTACAAAGAGGCTTATTTTGTTACTTATTAGTGAATGTGGTGCAAATATCACCAATAATTTAGGTTCTTATGCTGAACAAAACCACGAAAACATAGAAATTCTCAACACAGATTATTCTAGTGCTAATGTAGTTGGGAATATGGGTGATGCAACAGTACCTAGAAGTCCTAATTTAGAAGAGTCTGTTAACAGCAGTCTAGTAAAGTTGGTAGATCCAAAATTAAAGGCGGAAGATCAAGATACAAGAGCGTTGCAACTGCTGAACGCTTTGTATGGAATAGCATCAAGATTTGGAAAGAAATGATAAAGGTTAATGATTTTAGGTCAATTTTGTGAAATGAGCAATATCTAACCTGATTTTGGCAGGTTGAAGGCGGGAAGCTGTAATTTTATAGAAGATTATTTTCTCGAAATATAAAAGCTCAATTTCTAGAAAGTAAAACTTTCGAGCTTTTAATGAATATTGTTTAAGAATAAACATACTGTATGTATTGCTCTGAAAACTCGCGCCGGTCCGTGCAAACTATATTTTTGTATAGACAAATAAGAAATAGTATTACAGAGGGTGTTCCAAAAATGATCAAGGTACTGTTTTTGTGTGTGGAGTAAATTTTAGAACATTCCACATCTGAATCTTGTTTTATTAAGTACTCTAAAATATCTTTTATGCTCATATTATTAAACTGGTTAAAATATGCGTGTGGGTGTGAATCTGAAAGAATGTGAGTCTGAAACGTTTAGGAAAATATTATTAAATGACTTTGGCAAAAGGAATGCACGAATTTTGAAGCCAATTGCTCTCCCTTCTTAAAAAACTTACATTTGCTAAATTTGAAGTGGTATTAGTTATACTTATAGAAGGTTATAAGCAATAAAAAAAGAGCGGCGTCTTCTTAGGAATCTCCAATTGATCCTATTTAAACAATTTATCAAGTGATGACTTAATATAATTACGTTTTAATTTAAATCCGCAAAAATAATGCTTCTTACTCTGTCTGTTCCTTTTTGATTATCCCTAATTTATTATGCCATGAGAAAAAAATGTTCAATTGAGAGCAGAAAACTTGCATTTCCTTATACCATAAAAAGAGATCTATGTTATGTAATTTCTGTTTTATATTAGAAAAGTAACTAAACGGGGTGTTATTTATTTTGTGTCAACTATTAAAACTATATTTTTCCTAATGCAGTCATAATGGAGGGCGGTCAGTGGGCCTAGGAATCCATATTTTATTGGAAGATCCAGGGCCATATGATTATTTGAGAAAAGTAATGTGAGGCTTTCAATTTAAAAAAAAAAAATTTCTTGTACCCATAGAATGTCTCTGATATTAAAGCTTTCTCGATCGCTTTCAGCCTTTTTGTAAAAAACGTCAAAAAAGTTTCTCTTGATGACACCCTGTATTAACGTAGGTAGTTTTCAAAACTGACTTAGATGGGTATCAAAATTCAGATATAATAGGTGACCTAACGTATCGTTAGAACAAAATTTTTAATTGTAATATTATTTATGAGATTTTTTACTTGAACTTTTATGTACTATTGTTTAATAAGTGCGTGCTATCTAGGTGTTTAAGTTTTATCTATAGTTATGTAAATAATCTGCAATATTGTAAATGTAAATATTATAATTCTTTTAATAAAAATTGTTTATAAAATACTTAACTTTACTTTTTTTTTCGTTGAAATTAAAGTAAAACACGTAAATGTTCCATATTTTATTTTGAGAAATAGAGACATATATAAAAAGTGGTATAAACTTAACATTAAAATATAAATTATTTACAAATTGCTATTTTTGATCTCATAATATCACAAAATCAAACTTAATTATAGTCACAGAGAAGATAGAATTTTTATCTTTTACATTTGCTTATTACTATTTAAATATATTTCTATTTAAACATTGTATAGCTTAAAAGGTATGTTTAAGTGGGTTTTACCCAGTAACTACACCGTTACGTAAAATCATATATCTACTAACTTATAAGTTGAACCTAGAGGAGACTTTTTTTACAGTGCTCATCCGGTATCTTACGTAAACTGTGTTTACTGGGTACAAAGGACTAGAACTTATGATAGGTAATAAAAGCTAAGAAAATACAAACCAAAAAATAAACTACTAACTGAAAGATAAAAACAGAAAAATAAAAATACATGGCTTTTTACAACAAAATACAAAAAAAAAAAAAATTAATAAAATGGAGCAAAGATCAATATACGTACCCAGGTACGTTTTTTAAAACCTATTTTTGTTTATTTTTCTAGGTTCTTACAATTCTGTTGTAGTCTCTACAGGCGAATGATCTCCATAGGCGTAGTTAACATTTCCGAAATCTTTTTTTCCTTTAAATGTTACATTGTCATTGGACGGACTATTAAAATCATCATCAGGTGATGACCTAAAATTATTAAAATGTACCAGACCAACATAAATAATTTTTTTAGGTCTACGGATTGGGAAAACGTTGTAAAAATCAGGAAAATTGGGTGCAAATCAGGAAAATAATGTATCAGGAAATTTGTGTAGAAAAAGGTTATAAATTTTTTTATATCTACCTATTGTTGTACATATGCTCCCTCCTCAAATTATTTTTATGTGCATTATTTTCTCCCACACTAGAGGCCCTAGCTGTTGTTGCAGATTCGCTGCTTGCGGGACTTGTTTTATCTAAAGAAAAAAATTAACAAACAGATTTAACAAAAGTGATTTTTTTCTTTAAAACTGGATGTTTTTTTCGGCATTTAAGCTTACCGTAATTTTTCAAATTGCCATCTTTCCCAATATAGCTGATATTTTCCAAGCTAAAAGCGTGATTTTTGTTACTAAAATCAATCTGGAGGTCGTTGAAATCTTCGTGGTCGTCCACCGGTACTACCATCTGAAGTACCTGGGTCTCGTACTCTTTCAAATTTGGCTCCACATAAACAGTATCGTATCGCGCCGGACTGGCAGATTGAACTATGTACTGTCGCTGATCGTGGTGGATTTGGTCTTTGTATTTTGTGTACCTAGATTTAAAATAATAACATTGTGCCTCAACTGAGAAAAGTATACACAAAACGAAAACTGGGTTTGAGGTAGGAAACTTGTGAAAGAAATAGGAAAATTGTATAAAAAAAGTAGAAAAGTGTGTACCAAACAGTTATTTGCAGAAACTAAAAGAATAATCTTACCTAGACCAAGACACACAAATATAAATAATTCCAATGCCTCCAAAAACAAAAATAATAATTGCAATAGCTATTAAAGCATATGGAAAGACTTCGCCATCGAATGAAGCGATTGTAGCTGTTTTCACTTTTTGAACTACTAAAGGTTCATGGATGTTAAAGGCAGTGTTCATGATCTGCGATGTTATGTCAAAAGTTATGTTGTCCATGGATGATTTATCGAATAATGTCCTAAAAAGTATAAAAAGTTGGGATTAAAACAAAATCTAACAATTACAATAGTATTCCCTTCTTTTTAAAAAAATATTTTAGCATACCTTTTTACCGACGAATGGTTCTTAGTCAATATCCCATCAGTTTCAGGATCCACAACGTAAAACCACACGTCAGTACCGTCAGGATCTGTCTCCAAGGTACCATTTTCCGTAATGTATTCCCTTGACGTTAATTTTTCAACGCCTGCAATAAGACCAGTTTGTTCTTCGATAACTCGAATTATATTGTCTAGTTTTTTTTGAACTTGATCAGGTTTTGCGTCTCCAATTACCAAAATAAGTCTATTTTCCGGTGTTATTAAATTAACAATAACTGGGGCTTCTATTTCAAAAAAATTTTTAGAAGCATTCGGATTGTCTCTAGCTTTTGCAACTAGTTTAAAAGGCAAATATTTTTTTTCAAGGTCATCGAAAGATTTCTTGGTTTTAACAATACCATTACTTTCATCAACGTTAAAATATTCTTCGGATAAATTTCCAGCTAAGTTGTAGACAATCTTGCCATATTTTCCACTATCTTTATCATCTGCTTTTATTTGGACAACTGTAGTGGATATGGGAGAGTTGTAGGAAATAGCAGCATAGAATTTTTTAGATTTGTCTTGGCTGTTTGGAAAAACAAAGTAAGGACTGTTGTCATTCATATCTACAACGTTCACTGTTATATCTACCTTGGAAAACTCTTTGTTTATAAAGCCATGTAAGGACATGATTTCTATAACAAAGTCGAAGGTTTCCTGTGTTTCGTAGTCAAGAGTATCATTTAAATATATTGCACAGTTTCTGTCTTCTGTTACGTTAATAACAAATTTTCCTAAAAAAATAACTTGCTTAGATTTTAAGTCTTTTTAATTTAATTCATCTCCAAGGCGCACCCAGAAGAGATCACCTGTAGAAATATCTAACCTACCTTCTTTATTTCCCTCAACAATCTGACATTTAAGGGGTATTGTATTGCCGTGTATTTGACTATTGACAATAGACAAAGTCTTAATTTTTTGTCCAACGGTAGCGTTCTCTGCTACTTGAATGTCATAGGAAGTGTCAGCAAATCTTAAACCAACTTCGGGCGCCACCGTGGCAACGTGTTGAATATAGACGTCAACTGTAATGACAGATGACAGCTGAGGCTCGCCTAAATCGTAAGCTCGTACATCAAGCTAAAATAAAAAATATTTTATGTAGGTAAACACAACAAGGGCGCATTAGGTTTACCTTAAACGAGTTCATGTTTTTCAGTCAACTACTCTTGTGACCAATTGTATTGTCCCGCTAGATATATTTTTATTCTATCTAAATTTAAAATGCTTACCTGATATTCTGTATCTTCTTCCTTTTTGAGATCATTAGTTACTCGAATAACGCCCGAATCTGGATCTATTTGGAAATATTTCAACGACTTTCCTCTACCTATAATTTCATACCTCACCTAAAAAGAGAACAGAAATTCTACTTGATGAATTTTATTTATTACTTATTTACTGGTTTCAGAGTTAATTAAGGAACTTCCGGACGAGGGATTGTATTTTAAGATTCAAATGAATATTATAATTAAAACAACTAATCCTCAATATTAACAGTCGTTCTTACCATGTTGCCGGGTGAGGTACCATCGGAATCAGTAGCTTCTAAGGTGACTACAGTGGTGCCGATTGACACGTCGTCTTCTAAAGAGATTGGGTGGGGGATTCTTGTAAATACTGGGGGGATATCGTTTTTATCCTGTAAAACACAGAATTTTTTTATTTAGTTAAAAAACATATCTCCTGTTTGCTTGGGTCTTTAAATAAAATTGCGATAATTTTTCTTCCAGTGCATGCATTTACCTCGACATCAACAACAACTTTCGTTGTACTATTCTTCTGGTTGTACATATTCTCCAGAGTTCCTATCACCAAAACGTGTTGCTTATCTTTTTCGTAGTCCAAGCCTCTAGTTGTGTAGATCATTCCTGTTTTTTCGTCTATTCTAAAAAGGTCTGTTGGGCCTTGGTGTATGACATAGGTGATTTTTTTGGTTGTGTCTGGGTCAAAAGCCTAAAAACAAAACTATGACAGTTCTTTTTCTATTCGTTATGATGTGGGAAATGCTTTGAGTTGCGGTTTGATTATTATAATAATTGTAATTTTTAAAGGATAATAGTTTCCTAAATTTTTATCTTAAACTATAAAAATCGTTTATTTTTTTTTGTTAAATTCAAAATTTTCTAGAAAATCTTTAACTGTAGGTAGAATTGTTCTCCTGAAGAAAAATTAGTCAAATATTTTTTTTTAACTCTTTGGTTTCAGAGATATTTACATTTACAAATTGTTATTATTTTCTGAGAAAGACCGTTTTTCAACGTATTATTTTCTAACCAGCAACATAAATTCATGAAAACAAAACTTTGACAACTTTAAAATTTTTGACAAAAGCCATGCCAAAGCTGATTCCTCAAACAAAGGGAAATATGACATGACACATTCAGTTAACTTTTCTTGGATGAATGATATCTATCCACTGATAAAAATCTTTCTGGAAGATTTTGAATCACCCTGTATATATACCTCGACTGCAGCTACAAAATAATCCGCCATATTTTCAGGCACTAAGGCCTCATATTCTTCGGTTTTAAATATGGGTACCTCGTCTTCAACATCTTCCACCTGAACAGCTACTGTAGCTGTAGCTATACGCGGATCTGGTGCGCCATCCTTAGCTGTCACAACAAATTGATATTCCTGAAAAAATATTATGATTACAGAGTGGGGTTTGATTCCATTCACAAAGGTTGGCAATACTAAAATAGACCAAAGTTACAATAATGGTAGATTGAATGTTATTACCTTTTGGGATTCATAATCCAAGGGTCTATTAGTTGTAATCTCCCCAGTTTGGTTATCAATTTCGAATGGCAAACCACTTGGTATAAAATAAGAGACTTGAGCATTGATTCCCTCGTCTAGATCCTCTGCTTTTACAGAGCCAACCAAAGTTTTGTTGAGGCCTTCTTTGACGAAGAATTTGTAAGGATCGCCGATAAATTCTGGATTTTTGTCGTTTATATCTGTTATTTTTATGTTTACAGTTGCTGTGCTTGACAGTTTGCCGTTGTCTTCAGCCTTTATAACCTAATTAACAAATAAAATATTAGTGCTTCAACAAGAGGACATTCAGCGGTATTGCTACCAATTCTGCTGAAAAAACTTACCAATTGATACCTATTGATCTCTTCTCTGTCCAACATTCTGATGACAGAGATAACCCCACTTTTGGTGCCCATCGCAAACTGTCGTAAATCATTTCCTGACGCAATCGAGTAGGTTATTGGGTCTCCTTCGGGATCTTCCGCCTAAAATACGTATGTCAAAAAATTTAAACTTTATTATAAACTACCTCTGATTCTCTGGTCCTTCGAGTCTGAATTTTAAATAATTCCGACATATTTTTGGTCGTTCGAGCCGGATTTTTAAATTCTTGAGGGCCTCTTTCAACATTTTAATTGGTTTTATTAACGTCGGCAGTGATGTTTTCTTGTTTATTTAACAGTACCTATTTGATAATTCATCAACTTTTAATAAAATACATTTTTACTCACGGAAACAGTCAAAACTGTCGAATTTATCGTGGCTCCCTCACTAATTTCGATATCGTAGCTGTTCTGCTCAAATTGTGGCGCCTGCGTGTTAGGCCCCGGACTAATGGTCACTTCTACGATCGCTTGGCTATATAAGCCGCCCGAGTCGGTAGCCTGAACCTAAAAATATCCGAACTCAATTTAGTAAATAAAATAAAATCTCCTGTTTTTTCTGCAAAGTATAGTTAAAGCAGCATCTTTTAGTTCACTTTATAAAGGGCAAGCCAAATATCCTTTCAAACCCCCCTCAGCTACTGATTAAAATTGGTTTATAACCAACAAAGTTATCACTGATTTTCCAAGTCCTCACCGTAAGACTATACTGTTCCCCAGCATTCAGCTTGCCGGTGGTGTATATTTCGCCAGTGGTGGCGTTAATTTTAAATTTATTATTTCCATTGTTCGACACGTGGTAAATGGAGTAGGAGATTACAGCGTTGCCGTCTTCGTCTTTATCTGTAGCTTGAATTCGGGTTACTTTTCGTTTAACATCGCCTAAAAAATATTTTTTTAAGCCTTGAGAAAATGAACTGGTTAATTAAAATGATAGAAATCAGAGTGTTAGAATATTAACTTAGGCAACCAGCCTTTATCTGTGGTTCTTTTGAGTTGTTTCCCTCAAAAAAGGTAATGGTAATCGTAGAACCGGGTTTCGCACCTGTGTTGCTAGGAATTAGAAGATGGTCTTTTGCATGAATCCTGTTTCAGATTTTTAGTCCACCATCCCAAGATTAAAATCGTGAAATTCTGACTTTTCTTAATTTTATCAAAAATAAGCTACTAAGGTTCCAAAACACCTTAATTGAAGAAAAAAAATGTTAAAGTAACACTCGTGGCATATCGGACAAAGCGTTTTTGTTTCTCACTTTATTACGACCAGACCTCCAATGTCTAATGGAGAATCCAGGGAGGTATCGATACCTATTTATATAAATATACTCGCAAACATTTTTCGGTACTACTCATATGAGTACCTTTGAAGTATCGATACTTACTCGTATCGATACTTTCTAAAATTACCGATTTTTTTGATTTTTTATTAGATTAAACCTAGTGACCTTCATATGTTTGTTTTTTGTTTGTTACTTACAAAACAACGTAAACACATTAATAAAAAGTAAGACATATTTTTCTAAATTATTTATAAATTATTTTTAAAGTAAAAACTAAACAAAAAATTCTTTCGCCTCCAAATTGACCAAAACTATTTATATAAATATACTCGCAAACATTTTTAGATACTACTCATATGAGTACCTTTGATGTATCGATACTTATTCATATCGATACTTTCTAAAATTACCGATTTTTTTAATTTTTTATTAAATTAAACCTAGTGACCTTCATATGTTTGTTTTTTGTTTGTTACTTACAAAACAAAGTAAACACATTAATAAAAAGTAAGACATATTTTTGTAAATTATTTATTAATTATTTTTAAAGTAAAAACTAATCAAAAAATTATTTTTCCTCCAAATTGCCCAAAAATAATACTTGCTCAAGATGGTTTGGAGACAATCGATTTCTGGCTTGCATCATCGTTGCTCCAGGTTTCGAAAATAAGCACTCGCTTGGAATTGATATTGCGACGACAATTAAATATTTTAGGGCATATTTATATAGGCCACTTAAAGACTGCAACGACCATCCGCTCTGATGTGTATGTCTTTCTTTTTCTTGACTACTGACCAAGAGAGAGATGCAATAACCCGATTGAAAATTTCTTGAAATAGAATGCGAACCGATAGCTCTAAAGAACACTGCTCAAGGAAGACATAGTACTTGGTATCGAAAACGAAAGTATCGATACCTACTCGGTAGTTACTAGTATCGGAATAACCCTAATTGTGAGCAGTGTTGCCAAGTCTACTATTTTAATAGTAGATCTACTATTTATTACTCACGTCTACTATTCTTAAGTGAAAATCTGCTATTATATTTTTCTTTGAGTGAAAGTCTGGTACAGCAATAGATACCAAAAACAGCGCGATAAAAAGTCAAAAGGTGTCAAAAATTGGTAATTTTCGATTATAAACTCTGTGTCTAAATCGCTGGAGAGCATTGCGCATTAGTCGGATTACGTAGCAGAAAGTATAGGAGCAGAGTTCGTTCCAAAATCTCAGCTATTAGTTCAGAACACTTGTTTCCTTTTTTCATCACACAGGAAATTTCTAATGGGATTAAAAGCTCACGCTATTCACCAGCAAGAGATGTTTCAAAAGGAACGTGGTTCGCATTACTCCTATCCTTTTTATGGTTTTGAACTAAAGAGAGATAGGAAACAATTTATAAAATTTAGGATGAGTTGAAAGATTAAAATATTTATTAATTTTTTTTCAGTTTTTTGTTAATAATAGTTTTTTTGTAATCTACTATTTTTTTGTAAAAATTCTGATCTACTATTATTCTAAAAATGGACCTGGCAACACTGATCCAGACACCTACAGATCTGTTTCATCCTTATTAGGAATCATCAGGGAGTTATAGGATTATACCTGGCAGCCTGGCAGTTGAAGCTACACAGTGACCATGCACACCTCTCTAATTTAAAACAAAAAGTTTGTAATCCTTGGGGACGTAGTAACTTTGTGCGCCACCTGTCGAATAAACCGAGAAACAAAAACATCAAAATTGAAAAGTGCAGGACACCGTAAATACAGAATCCTGTACCGTTCAGCAGGTTATAAAGTAGAAACCTGTAAAAGTATAGGGACACTGTAACATGACTCTTAAAAAGAGGTAACGTTCGCAGCAGCGGGGGCGGTGGATTTTCCATTAGACATTGGAGGTCTGGTCGTAATGAAGTGAAAAACAAAAAGGCTTTGTCCGATATGCCACGAATGTTACTTTAATTTTTATTTGCGGGCACGAGATTAGTTTTGTTGTTTTTTAAAAAAAAAGTTGTCTGTCGGTCTGTTGTCTGTCTGTATACACGATCACTCAAGAACGCCTTAATCGATTTAAACAAAATTTAACTAACTATTGGGTAGAGAGGTGGGTGGTTGAAGAGGAGAAAAGGAGGATAAAATATTTCAAAAATTTTTAACTTTGGAACAAAAGCAAGTAGCGATATACGGTTTTTAGATTTAAGTTTCCATGAATATGGGCTAAAAATTTTGTTATAAAGTCCAAATTCAAGGGAGGATTTGAAAAAAACGTTAAAATATATAAAAAAATCCTAACTTCAGAAGTAAAGCAGCTATTGATATGCGGTTTTCAGATTTTGGTTTTCGTAAATATTAACCAAAAATTGTGTTAACAGTTTTCGAGATATTTTCATTTCCTTTCAACATAAAATAATTCATTACTTCACCGTACTGATGAGCACCGCAAGTGCAAAATCCGTGTCTACGGT
Organism: Oxystoma pomonae; assembly: GCA_963921995.1. Taxonomy (NCBI): domain Eukaryota; kingdom Metazoa; phylum Arthropoda; class Insecta; order Coleoptera; family Brentidae; genus Oxystoma; species Oxystoma pomonae. The sequence continues at coordinate 62,490,818 of OY998172.1, forward strand.
TAATATTAATACCTTTTTTAGGGAATAACATGTCTGTTTTTAAAGCTGCAGTAGGCTTCAAAGATCTCCCCACTACTAACAAATGACTCGGACGAATAGCCAGTTAAAACCCCAGTTCCTCGGTAGCTCAGTTGGTAGAGCATTAGACTGGTATTCTAGAGGTCCCGGGTTCAAATCTTGGTCGAGGAAAAACTTTTTTATGATTTATTCCCTCACCCTTTGCCCGGTTACGCCACAAATATTTTCTGAAAAAATATTATACCCACCTGCGGGGACAGAAACAGGTGCTATACTCGGCAACACTGGCGGATTGTCATTGACGTCCCTCAAACTGACGGCAACGCTGGTTGGAGCGCTCGCAGCATTGCCGTTTTTCTCTCTGGCGACGATTTGAAACTTGTATCGGCCGGGGTTGGGCGGGTCCCGGTCTAAACTGCTGTCTCCAACTACGAGATGGCCGTTTTTGTCCACGGTGAAGTAAGGGGTTGTAAGTTCGAAGATGTAGGTCGGTTTGGGGTCGTTTTCTCCCTGGAAGAAAAGTGATTTTCCTTTAGACTGTGGAGCAAATTTTAAAAACCGTGAACTAAGCATTTCTATCTAAAAAATTGAAAGAAATAAAAGCCATTAGAGAGCAAAAATTATCGATCCATGATTTTCTTTGCCAGGGTGCCCAGGCTTTTCAAAAAACTGTTTTTTGACTATATAGAGAAATATAAGAAGAAATAATGTAATCCAGAAAAATTTTTAATAACTCTCTGCTTCTTTTTCAGTAAAAGAATAAACAAATGAGGGAACAGCAGAAAAAAGTGTTGCCATTTTGAGTTTTTTTCCTTTAATACTTGGGCAGAAACTTGGACCTTAAATTAATCAAAAACATACTTACAAAATCTTTATCCAAAACATTAACAACCAATGCTTTTCCATGTTTGTCCACTACATCCTCTCCAATGGGAGAATTTTCATCGACAAAACCCTCGGCCGACGAGAGTTCAATTTCTGGTGGATGCGCGTCTACTGGCTTAATTGTAATAAATAATTTTGCGGTTGTCGATCTTTTTGCTTCGGAAACTTCTTGAGCCTACAAAGACAAAATAATGCAAAATAAACTAAATAAAAAAACTTCATAAAGCTGCACGATTTTATGTCATCTATTGAATATTCACACTATATTCAGTATAATACTTATATTTTCTTATATATTATTTTCATGAATTTCAATATGGCGGCTGACACTTAAACAAAGTCACTAAATGAAACTGTCATTGTCGCTGTCAAAAAAATGGTTCGATTGAATTTGCAGACTATGGCACTAAAAACTTACTTTTATAATTATACTGAACTCCTTAACCGTACTCGTATCTACTGCCTTAATTTGTGAAACTGCCCCCGTATCCGGGTTGATACTAAAGTAATCCGAGTAAGTGGATGGGGTGCCGCTTACAAAGGAATACCTAATTGGGGAGTTGATGGTGTCCATGTCCACCGCTTGGATTTTTTCCGGGGATATGTTGAGGATACCATGTTGGAGGCCACTGGAAACCTGTAGGAATTAAATTAAAAAACGATTTTAACACCCAGTTGCTTTTTTACCTGATAGAACTGAAACAGACTATAGTGCCCATAATCTACATCTACAAACTAAATTTCATCATAATCGGATTAACGGTTCAGAAGTTACAGCCGATTATTCATCAGAAGGATTCTTGCAAGCCTTATTTTATTTATTTATATTAGAAACTGCTAGCCTAGTCTTTAAATTATCAAACTATAAGAGGATCAGGACCTCAGCGCCCTACTAGACAAAATTTTAATTTGCCCCTGCCAATTCCAAAGACCTCTCTTGCCAAAAAATCCTTGATTTGTGAAAGTTGGAACATCTTTAATTGCTTAGAAAGAAACTAAAAAAGTTGCTATTGGATAGACCTTACTATTCATTGCCAGAATTTTTTAATGTCCAATTTAGGCCTTTGTTTGTACAATTGTTTATGGTGTCTGTTTTAGCTACTTTAATTCTTATTTTAATTTAGTATGTTATATGTGTTTCAAATCTTTTTTTTAAAGTCTTCTTTTTTCAACTTTCAGCTTATATTTTTAAATAAGTAGCAAAATTTTTTTACTAAGTTTTATTTTATTTTGTTATTTTAAATTATGTAGGATTCAATACTTTGACAAAGTCTTTGAAGAGGACATATCTTTCGGGATGAAATTCAAAAAGTAAACAAGCTAGTAACTTATTAGTATGTTTTCACATTGTACTTAATACATATTGAAAATATGTTCTAACAAAGAGCATGATATGTGAAAGAAGATATGTATTGATTACGATATGAAAACATAATAGACACAAGTTAATTTTCGGTTTTGTCAACATTCGTATCCTTATATCTATCGAGTTGACCTATCGAGAAGGTGTACTTTTAAACTAATGGCGAATGCGTGACAGCTTTGGGTGACCAAATGCGTGTTACGCACGCAGGGATCGTACCTAACGAGGTTTTCGTGCATTTGATCAGCTGGCGCTGTCACGCATTCGCCATGATTTTAAAAGTGCACCTGCTTGATTGGTTGACTCGATAGAGATAAAGATCGGAATGCTGATAAAACTGAAAATTAACTTTAAGTGTCTATTATATGGTTAGGATTGACATTAGTTATATTAAGTGATTTTTTTTAGTATTTTGTTGTCTACCAAATAGGTTTGTTCTTGAAAATAAAGTATTTTTTGATTTGATTTGATTTATCATCATATCTCAAATTTCTTGCGATCTGTGTTATCTCTGGAACTAATTAGCTTATTTTGATCAAGAATAGTCAAAAACACTGCCCAAAAGATAGAGAGAACACACATACCCACACTTTTACTAAATCTCTTTAGAAATACCAGTGCATTATGAAGAAGACATCAGTATTTTTACTTGTCTTACCAGGTGTACGACTTTTCAGGCCGTTGGTTCCCTTTTAAAATCAATAAATGCATTTTAACATTTTGTTGCACTATCTACTGTTAACTGGATATATTCCATATAGCATGGGTGCACCCAAGAGGGGCTTGATGAGCTTAACCCCCCCCCTCAAGTTCACTCTAAACATACCTAAAACTTAGTCAGTCATAATATTTAAAATCTTAAATAATAATAGAAAATAATCATTAATATAATTTATTCAAAGTACGCCATCTTTAAGAACGTTCTATGGAATATTACAAAATAACTACATTCTTGACTGTTTTAGAAAGTCTAGTTACCAACTTAAGAGAAACATTTTTAAAACACATAAATACTTTACAAGGTTTCGAAAGCTTATTCCCTTCACTAATGGAATCTTTTTTGGATATCCATTATTTTTATAATAAAAATGGTTTTATCGAAAACTTCAGCATCCAAGCGACTTTGAAAGCAGAACTTAAGCATTGGAATAAGAAACAGATGAAAATTACAACATGAAACAAGATATTTTACATAGTTATATCGAATGTAATGTTAAAATATTTCAAAATATCAAAAAACTGCTTTAAATATTCATAACTTTGCCAACAACCAACGCAACAACTCTTTCAAATCTAAAATATCTTAAAAATTAAGAAATATTATTGAAAATACCCGGCCTAATGGTTTCGCTGCTCTTTACACCAATCAAGACTGATTGACATATCTATCGAAGAAGTACTTGATGAGATGGCAAAATCGAAATGTCGAATTCTACTAGAATAGGTTTTTATTTTATTTTAGCGTGTTGTATTATGCATGGGTACCTATTTTTGAATGATTTTCGTATAATCTCAAAATTAATTAAAACCCCCTCCTCAACGCATTTTTCTGGGTGCACCACTGCCTGTGGCCTTTATAAAAAATAGACCGGTGTCCTTAAGTTTGACCCCTAAACTGTGTGTTTGCTCTTAAATAAGAAAAGAGATTTTAATGCTTTTTTTTCAGAGAATGTTCTCAGCCATGTTTAATAAATTGGGTAAAGCAGTTCCGGATAAATTTGAAATATAACGACAAATATAAACGGGTGTTACTTCTGAACTGTTTATCCGAATATGATGAAATTGGTGTGCTTGATTCAATTTAACTCTCGACAAAAAACCCCGTTGCACAAATGTACAAATTTTTCCCCAATTAAAAGATTTGAATTGATGACATATCTTGTAAAATTCACGATAGCATGAACACGATCCTAGTGGGTTCTGCCCACATAGTACCACTATGGTAGTGAGTCAACCTGCTTCTTTATGTCGGTACCTAACCGTAACCGCCCATAGAAGATCTTAAATCAAAGATTAAATACATTGAGTAAGAATACAAGTAATGACAAGAAACTTAGGTAGGTTTTAATTTTCGGGTAATACGTCTCTAACTACATTGGGGCACAGCAAAAATGTTGCCTATACCTCAGTGCAGACGACAATAAACCGTTTTTAAACGGATCTGTTCCCAAATAAACAGCTTTTAAACGGGTGTTTCCAAAATAAACAGCTTTTAAACGGGTCTGTTCCCAAATAAACAGTTTTTAAACGGGTTTGTTCCCAAATAAACAGCTTTGAAACGTGTCTATTCCCAAATAAACAGCTTTCAAACGGTTCTGTTCTCAAATAAACAGCTCTTCAACGGGTGTGTTCCCAAATAAACAGCTTTTAGATAGCCGTGGAACGGGTCTGTTCTTAAATAAACAGCTTTTAAACGGGTCTGTTTATTTGGGAACAGACCCATTTAAAATCTTTTTATTTGGGAACACACCCACTTAACATTTGTTTATTTGGGAACAGACCCGTTTAAAAGCTGTTTATTTGGGAACAAACCCGTTTAAAAGCTGTTTATTTGGTTTATTAAACACGATGATATCAGAGATTTATTGATGATAAGTTGCCCCGGGGAAAGGAGGATGGTGAAACCCCTATCTACCACTACTAACATTCGCGTAGTGGAAAAAAGCGTAGGATGCCCTTCGCTGTTTCTACGATCTGTCAAGAACCACGTTACTGACTGATACTTTTGCTTAACAGCTCCCAATAAAAAAAGTTGTTTCGGAGAAGAAAAGGTTAGCGTTACAGTATCCAAATTTAAAATCAGCGGCACGCCCGGTGCTTCATAGTGACGAGTTACCTGGACCTAATCCATCTCAGGAATATATCCTTTATAAAAGTAGTATACCAGAAAGTTTCGCTGTTCCATCAAGCTCGCAAGACTCTGATTTTGTCTGTGAGCTTTTAAGTAAAAAGCCTCACAAAATAAGCCAAACTTTTGGAATTTGGAAATTTGGGATTTCCCAAGAAAAAAGCTCAAGTGTTGGCCTCTGGATTGCAACACTGATACAGCTTTTTTAATATCTCATGGTTATACGGTTCAAAATAATAGGTATTTACTTGCTCCTCTTTTTAGATTTTCTCTTTACACAATGCCTCTCCGTGCCTATAAACTGTGAGAAATGGGAGCAAAATAATACAATGGCCTTTTAGAGCCCAAAGGTACTATGACAGCAAAACTAAAATGCCCATAAGGTACATAAAATAGATCCCCAACTATGCAGTTCTATAGTAGATTATTTATACCTTCAGGAAGAATGGATGAGTTGTGGTAAGAATGTTATTGTGTAAAAATGATTCTTACAGATATTGGAATTTCTTAAGAAGCAGGTGATTTTTACTGAAAACAAAATTTGTGAAACACAAAGGGCTCGTGAGAAAAATATCTTACAATATATGGTTAAAAAGCAACCCAATGCAGACTTTAAAAGTGTTTTCTTGCTGTTCCATTTTTTAAACCCAGTGTATATAATACGGGTGTCTTTGCAAATCTATAATACGAACTAGTTTGCAAAAATATTACAGCAGGTACCGAGTGAATATTATTGGTTGATGGACGGCATACAGGTGTTGTGATTTATAACTGTTTTTGTTTTGTAAATCTATGTTTTTTTTTGTATAATTTATTCTATATTTCTTTACATACAAGATGTTTGAATTTTTGAGACAGTAAAAAAATAAAAATCGAAAATAAAGAGAAAAAAATCAAAATAAACAAATTAATATCAAAAAAATTTATAACATATCTTACTTACTATTTTTTTTATTTCATTTATTCACAAAAATACCCTATTAACGTATAATAATATATACTTACCGATGCTGAATATTCTGGATTGATGCAGGCACCATCCAAAAGCATGCAGCCTTTGTAAATAAAAGATGGCGGCAAATCATCGTCATCTTTAACGTTGACTACCAACGTAGTGGTTGAAGTTAGACGTTGGTGTTTTTTTTTGGCCTTATCCTAAAATATAAAATAATGCTTGTTTAGTCTGAATAACAGACGCTTTAAGTATTATTCTTTTAAATATTTACTGGGACTTTCCATCCATTACATAATCAATGGCCCGTGTTAACGAAGTTTTTGCAAAGTTAAAGACAAACAGAAAATATCCATGCACCTAGCCGGGATTCAAACCCGGGACCTTCCGTGCCGGCGGCCGGCCGATATGTCATCTATGTAGTCGTAGACGCTTATTCTACATTAACGTTAAGATGTTTTGTACAACTCAAAGTCTCGAATGTTTGCAACTTTAATCATCTTTAAATTCACTTTTAATTTAGGTTACCTTGCAAAAACTTTTCTTTCAAAATTTTTTATTAATTATGTTGTACTAGCTGAAGACCTTGCCGTTTTACCCATTTTTCTCAGTTTTTCTTGCTTTAGGTGGTCATAACTTTTGTTTCCATGGAAGAATTTTAATGATATAAAGTATATGTCCTGCCCTTGAAAATTGTTCTCGTATAAGTTGGAGAGATGCTACTTTGATAAGTTTCTATGAGAATGTTTGAGGCATTCGTGCATTGTTTATAAAAGCCTACAAGATTTCATAAGCCAAAAAATATTTTTTTGTAAGTATTGACAGCGTATGATGTGATTATGGTTTTTAAATAATAATAATAATAAGCTCAGCTGGGCGAAAAAATGTTCATGACTTATTATTTGTTTCAAAGGGCATATAGGTTAGGACAAGTAAGACCTTATTACTTGGATAAGTTTCTATGAGATTTTATAAGGCTTTGTTTATGATATTTTATTGACGACAGTATATATAATTAAGTAAGTAAGTATACTAAGTAAGGCTTTTTAATTAATTCTCAGGTGGTCAAAAAAAATGGAGTTTTTATAAAATTATCCTGTTTCAATGGCCTTGGCCATGTAGTAAGATTATAAAAAAATAGTAAATTTATTATAAAAACCTATAAAATATTATGATTCTGTTAGATTATAAAATGCCTTGGAAAACCATAAAAATTACTATAACTTACTATAGAATCTATAGGAAGACTTATAAACTTGTGTTTTTACCAACCTCTAGCAAACTATTAATAAAACAAGATATTCATAGAAACCATTAAAATTTTATCTATCAAAGTATCATAAAAATGTGCTTATACAAACCATAATACATTATAGAAAACAAGGGTGTAATCATAGAAACCTATTAAGTTGAATGAGCCTGTTTCATTATAAAATCCCTTAGATAATGGTTCTTTTATAAACCTTGATATTTGAAAATAAAATATTTGTACTATAAAATTTTATACATTTTATAAGTCTGTGAGATTATCGGATCAGGTAAAAACCGATATATGATACCGCACAAAATCTCAGCAAAATTAAAGACATAACTCAAAAATTATTACAAAATTTAATAAACCTAAAACTTTACCTCACAAAAGCTTACCTTATAAAAAGTGTTAAAAATTAGTTGCGTTTTGTATGAGATTTAGTGAGGTTTTTTGGCGGGGTAGTGCCTAACATTCTTTCGGCGTTTTCGCGTTGAAGGGGAGGGCAAGGTTCATTTTCTGGGTGACAAAGTTTTTTTGCTTAATATATATTTTTTAATTTTGTAGAAATAAATATACACACGCCTTTAAATGAAGAAAAAATCGCTCAAAAGTAAAAATTTCTTAATAAAAAAGTGAATGCGAATATTTGATTATACCTAGGTATAAGAATTTTTCCTGTAGCATATAATACATGTTGGAATTTTTTAATAGCCTCCTTAAGCACATTAAAATAAACCACTTTAATAACTACTTAGTGTTTTACGCTATTTTTAACTCTACATCGTCGTGACAATTATTTTTGATTTGACTGATATATGATGAGCGAAAGTGGTAATTTTTTTTAATTGAGCGATGAGCTAGAACTATAATATGGGTAGTCTTTAATCACGAAGATAATACCTGGCTTTTTAATACAAGAACAGAAATAATAATTCATAATATTGGAGCCTAGGAAAATCTTTAAAAGCATACTGTAAGTAAATGGCCGACAAGTCAAACTCGTCGATTCGTACAAATACTAACTCTCCGAATTTGTGTGCTTCGCTATTATATGTGTAGCATATTATATCACAGAATCGAAGCATGGACACTAAGTGAAGTCATGTCCCAATGTGAAGTAAACCAGTATTTAAAAAAATACTTACTGTTGCCAAAATAGTGACATAATATCGCTGGGTTTTCTCGAAATCTAAGGATCTATTGACGGTGACTTGTCCCTGATGAGGGTAGTTTATGGCGAAATATCCAAAACCGTCTTCGCTATGGATACGTTGTCGGCCTATGCCTTCGTCTGAAGGAAGGTTTGATCCTAAATGTAAAAAAAAAATAATAAAATATGTACATAGTACTTGCAAATTTTTTGAATTAGATATTTTTCTTAATAAATATTGTTGCACCTTTTTGCTGGCCAAGCTTAGAACTAGAGTTTTTTAGCGGTGCTTTAATCGGGCAAAATTTATCATAAAAAACCAATATTTCTTCAAAATTACCAGAAAAGAGACGAAAAACTACCACCAGAGAACTCTGAACTCAATGAAACTGAATTAACAAGAAATTCCTATGAAAAATCCTGGGCCAAAAGTACCTCTGAATCGGATCGTTTTTTATAGTTAAAATATGAAATGTAGGATTTGAATTTGATACTTTCTTAAATATTGTGACAAAACCTAATTTACCTTATTGGCCTTATTATTTCAATAAGTTCCGAATGTCAAAAGCAATATCTAATTATGTGTGAATGTTTTGCTAATATTTCATAAATAAAAATATTTACGACCTAAAATTGACCCAACGTATACTCACTCACCTTCTATTATAGAATATTCTACTTGGCCATTTTTTCCGCTGTCCTTATCTTTGGCATTAATATTTTGGAATATTATTGTCCCTATTGGCGTTAACTACAAAAAAAAACATTTATAAATATCAAAAAAAAAAATTTTTTTATTGCCGTATTTGGAAAAAGTATACGTTTTTTTGGGCAAGTAGCCTTACTTCTCTTATATTTTCTTGAGAAGCAAAAGAGTTATACAAAATTTGAAAAAAAATGTTTTTTAGAATGCTTACCTCAGATATACTAGTCTCATAAGGTGTCCCCAGGAATACAGGGGCATTGTCATTAATATCCTTCAGTCTAACTATCACAGGTATTGTTTTGCTTTTGTGAGTCGACCTCACTGTGCAAATAAGCTGAAAAAAAAGTAAGTAAATATTTATATACAAGTAGCAAAATGAAAAAATATTGATTATTTCCCCATATGGTGGTACAGTATGTTTCCTTATGGCCTTATATCTAAAATACACTCTCTCTCTCTCCTGTTTTTGTATTAAAACAGCTCTAAGACAAAGTTAAGGTAAAGGGTGCTTCAAATTGGGCACTTTTGAGAGTTTTAAAGTACTTCCCACTTGCGATTATGCCTTGCAAGTGGGAGTCAGTTATTCTATCTTCTCTGGAAGTATCCAGGAGACCTCAAAAGTGCCCAATGTGAAACACCCTTAACACGATAATACCTTAAATTGCAATAAACTTCAATTACCATTATTACGTTTTAATTAAGATAATTATGATATAATAATTTAATTGTATCAAATTAGAAGCCTAAACCGCATCAAAAGAATGCACTCACAGGCGAAACATAAAAATTGTTTGCCATTATTGTGGCAAAAAATTATTTGCCGTAAAAAATCAGGAGCAAAATGTGACGCAGACCATGAAGTGGCATTTAATGTAAGAAATTGTTATATAAAAAACTCATGGTGAGCACCGACAGTGCAATAGTGATAGGGCAATTATATAAGAGCAAATTAGGTAGGAATAAGTACGAAATTTTGGGGTGACTGAAGTCTGGTTATGGTCACATTTTTACTAAAATTCAGTTTTTTTAATTATTTATCTTTAACCCCCCCCCTCCCCCGAAGTGAATTTCTGGGTGCGCCACTGGTAGTAGTAATAGACGAGGGCGGCCCAACGCCTGGCACTACTCCTAGGTCTCTTTTTGTTCGCCTAATCCACTACGTCTTATACTGCTAGCCACCAAATTGCTTCATCATTTGAGGCTAGAAATTCCTCTACATCCAGATTCGGATATCCGGATATCTGATGCCTCATCCTCGTATAAGCGATTTTGTTAAGAAATAAAAAAAATAAAAGTACATAAAAAATAAAACACAAAGTGTGATACACCAAATTTACATAAAAAAAGGGTAATTCTGTAAGAAAAATACCACCTTTGTGTTATATCTCAAAAACTAAAAGTGACAGATAAAATCCGATTTGATAGTCGAATTTGGCTTATAGAATTACCTATTTTGATTTTTGAAATTAAAATTTCAAAAACGGTACTGCAAGTAAAAATTGAATTTGAGCTGATGATGGTCAATTATCCCAAAAACTCCAGCTGACTTGTCAAAATGAGGTTGCGTGCACGGAAGTAATGCCCCCTGAGAAATTTCACAAAAATGATCGCCCTATGTAGGTGACAGTTATGAGCCTAAAATAAAGTAGTCACATCAATCAAAACTACTTGACATTATTTTTTTCTTTGATGTGCCTTTTCCCCAATCAGTAAATGACAATTTTTTACCGTGATTTTTCGAAATATATTAAAATTTGTTTTTTTAAAAGTTTTGTTAATAGAAAAAGTAAAGTTATATCATTTTTAAATTGGTTTCAAGTCCCCCTGTAAACATGATAAATATATGCCTGTTTCTTCTATTAGTCACACACTTGTTTGAACGAAACCAAAAGTTACTAGGATGTTACTCCGTTGTTTTTTTGGTCAAAATAAAATGTTTTGTTTTTTTTTGCCGTGTTTTTGCTAAAAGTATAGTGTTTTGATTTGTTCAGTGCTGTTATTCAACCGTAATGACTAGTTTTTTGCCTTTCTATTATTAGCCTTAGAGTTATGGGAATTTTGTCAATACCAACTGATTTAGGCTCACATGTAGCAGTCCTTTTATTTACAGGACATATATAGTAACAAAAAATGAACTTGACAGTGCTCCTGTAACACTGAAATGTTACATCATAAAAGTGAACATGTGAAAGGTTGAAGCATTTTTTGACAGCTTTAAGAATAAAGGCTCAAAAAAATAAAAAGCAAAAAAGAAAATTTCGGTTTTTCCGCCTATCCCCGGAACTACCCGGATTTTGTAAACTTTCTTTCTATCGTAGTTCTATTGTTTAGGAGTTCTCCATGGTGAGCATCGAATTTGGCACATCATGTATAATTGAAAAAAAAAACGAAAAATAAAAAAATATTTTTAAAGAAATTTTATGCTGATTTTATAAATCGAGTGAAATATAGGTCAATCCAAAAGAAAAATACCAACTAAGTGTTAATCTCAAAAATTAAACGACAGAGATAAAATACAGATTGATAATTACAACTAAAATAAATTTTCGTTAATAAAAAGTTGTAGACCAAATTCAAAAACGTATATTTTTTAAAGAATCCTCGCAGCTTATACGGTTTTCATCATTCATTTCTTAAAAATCGAACATTAATTTTAGAAATACCCAAAACGCCAAAGGCCCTCGAATTTGGTCAACCCTGAACATACACAGAAATTTTCATTAATAAAAACCTAAAAATATGTTATGTTATAAATAACACTTTACGTTTTTCTTATGTTTACGTTTTTATAAAACACCTCTGACGTTAGGTACTGTTACTGGCCTAAAAAGTGAAATGTGCTGTATTATAACTTAACCCAGTATCAAGAAATGGTATTTCAATTTTAAATAACGTAGGAGCAGTACTAAATTTCAAGGATCTTCGATAATTATTAGTCAACAACGAGGAAGGATTGGCGTGCTAAGTAGATGTCAAAAAAGATAATATTTTATTTTAGTTTAGACATCAAAAGGGGTTCAAGCTCCCGCTAGGTGCACTACACCCTCGCCATAATTTTCTTACTGTTATTACCAAATTTGCCATAATATACCGAGTGTGCCATTTAAAAAAAGTGATTCGCGAGACGCTTTTTCTAAACCATCTATAAGCATCTAAAATTTGATCTTTTTTTCTCTTATGGTTTTGCAGATATTTAGGAGAGTCATTACTTTTTCGACTCCCTGTCTAACTTTTTAGCGTCTAGAACCAAAACTTTAAAAAATAAGATTTTTTTATTAAACCGCCAAATAATCGAAATCTGTTATTGTTCTTATAATTGATTTTCACTGATCAGAATGTTTGCATTTTTTTTTGTTTTAACTAAATACCTATAAGTATTTACTAGAAATTTCATAACACGAACACGAGTTTCTTGGCAAACAGTTTGTGTTTCTGTAATTATTATTACAGGTACTATTGCTTCACACTTTCTTGAATTTAAAACCATATTGGTCTATTTTTTGAATCAGCGGTTTCAATATAAAAATTAACCAGTGGCTCACCGAGGGAGAGTTTGGGGTTATCCCCCCTCCCCCGAAAAGCCTGGTTATGGTCACATTTTTACTTCAAATTAAGTTTTTTTTTATCATTTATCATGAAACCGTCCCCCCTCCCCCCCACTGAATTAACTAAGTACAGGTAACATTTCCTTATTCTTTCACATTTTTAAATTTGGCCACAAAAAAGAAATGTGCTCATATATTTTTTATTTCGCCCAAAATGATTTTTCTTAAAGGACACACTTTAATATCTACTTTTTTTTACACAAAACATGTCGGTAAATACTTTTTTTACCAGAATCTTACCTGAAACACAATATGGCTTAAATTATCCTCATCTCTATCTAGAGGTGCCAACAGTTGCAACTTTTTGTCATTCAAAACAAACAACGGAGGTCCCTTGGGAAAAACGAGTTCCAGGAAAATGTCGACATTGGGTATTCCGGCGATCGGGAGTTCTGGCGGAGATGTTTCTTGACTTATTGCTAAAACAAGTAAAATTTAGAAAAATAAAACCCCCGACAGTCATTCAAATTTTTTCAAAAAACTACTCCCATTTTTTGCGCCCCTAAAGTCAGTTTTTTCAACTGACGAAACTACAAAAAACAAAAATTATATTTTTGTGTGGAAAGCGTGTTATTTCAGGAACTACTTAGCCTATTTTATTGAACATAGCTAAGAGCAATCCCTGAAGGATAGGCCCGCATCGATATCGGTTAACTGCTTCGAGAACTATAAGCGCACAGACTCAGATATATATGGGTCAAACTTACAACAACAAACCATAGAAGAAGGCAGAAAAAGAAGAAAAAAAGGATAAAGAAAATGAAAAAGAAGAACACAAAGAAAAATAAAAGGAAGAAAAAGACGAAGAACATACGGGCTTCATAAAAAAATAGCTCAAAACATAAATATTGCAAAATTTAGTAAACCGAATGAAAACTTTAACCAGTCAACCTGTTAGTCTTCCAAATGTCAACATAATTTGAAAAAAATCGAGAGTTAATTTCAGCTAAATGACAAATTCGTGATCAGATCATGAATAGCGTGGTAAATCAGCAAACACAGCAATTTTATGTTCAAATTAAAGATATGAAAAGACGGGTAGAATAACGTATCGAGATGCGCCATCTTCTTGACAAGGAGTGCTGCCACTTTCACTGAACTATTTTTTTTTCCATTATAAGAAAGACGTCTAAACAGAAAAGTACAGTAAGATCCCCAAGTCCCCAAAGCAGCAGCGGTATTTTGTGATTTTTCCAAAGCATTTGACTGTGTGAATCATAAAATACTGCTGCGAAAAATAGCCCATTACGGCATTAGGGGAAAGGAGCTTAAATGGTTTGAGTCGTACCTTGCGGGACGTAGTCAGTTTGTCAGAACATCAGACTGCGAACAATCTGAAACCTCCAAGCTGACTCATGGTGTCCCGCAGGGGTCTGTTCTTAAGCCCATACTATTTCTGCTTTATGTGAACTATCTAGCCAAACTGTCCATCCTGGGGGTGTTCATAATTTTTGCTGACGATACTACTATTCTTTGGAAACAGAGTGACGACAAAGTCTTGGCAAATATGATTGAACAGGATTTGGGTAGGGTTGAGGAATGAAGCAGTGCCAACGGTCTTGTCTTTAACGCCTCAAAAACAAGTATTCTATCTTTTAAGTGTTCAATTGACAGCGTTACTCTTGATGACCACAAGTTGGAAGGAAAAGATATAGTGAAATTTCTCGGATTCAACATAGACTCTAAACTCAAATTTGATGGTCACATAGATCAACTGAATAGAAAATTAGCAAAGGGTTGTTACCTTATAAAAACCGTTACCCAGGAACTAGGGAAGCTATCAGCTAAAACTGCATACCATGCTTTAATTGAATCCCATTTAAGATATGGCATAGCATTCTGGGGTTACTCGACACAAATCTCGATCCAATCGGCCAATTGTTTTGCAAAAAAGAGCAATAAGATATCTATGCCAAGCTAAGTGCAGGGAAAGCTGCAAGCCCCTTTTTATCAAACACCCAATTCTTACTATTCCATCTATCTTTATCTTGGAGACTGCTTGCTTGATATTCAAAAAGTCAAAGGGCTTGAAAGAGAAAGGCAATAAAATTTGAGGCATAATAACCAGCCCTTACCCATACCCAGATTTACACTAACAAAAAACTCCGTAATCTATGAAAGTATTAAGGTATATAATAATTTGTAACATAAAGAAGATTCCAGAATATTCTACTTTTCGTACGAGTACAAAAGAATTTTTGACATCCAAGGCATTTTACAGCCTGCAAGAGTTTTTGAAAATTAGATTATCGCTACTTTTTGTTCCTAATATTGTGATTTTATAACCTTGTGATTTTGTTTCAATTTTTATTTTATTCTGTGATTTTATCCTTATTTTAATTATTGTAACTTTTATGATTTTATGTAATTTTAACTTGGTGAACTGTGATCTTATGTTGTATAATTTTACTGACGCCACTTATGTCTTTTAGTCGCTTTTAGTTATTAATTTTTAACAATTTCGCTACTGTAACCAGTGGGCACTATGTGACAAAACAAAAAAGTGTTTTTGAGGTAAAGATATATGAACACTGTTTCTTTTAATAAGTATAAGGTCAAAAATTGATAAATTTTAAATATGTTTAGCCCAGTTAAGTTTGCTTTGTCAACAATTTTTTTGTAAAATAATAAAAAACAATAAAGCTTTTTTTGATTGATTGATTGAAAAGTTTGTGTTTCCCCGACTCCTCCGGAACCATCCGCCATTTTGAAAAATGTCTGGAGAAAAGTCGGTTCCAATGTTTTTTCAAAATAACGGATGGTTCCCGAGGAATGGGGGAAACACAAACGCCCCCTTCCAACAACATATAAAAATTTTACCCTCCCCGAATTTTTTTCGAGGTACAAGGGGGGTATCAGAAATCAATTGGTATAGATAATGTCATGTGCATGACCACTCAATCTCTACCTCTTTATATGAGTGCGCGGCAGTGATCTTATGAGGGGAGTAAACATCTTCTAAAAAAACTATCCAAGAGAAAAGTTTGATAAATATTTCTTATATTTATATTCCTTGCGTTAATTTTTTTGAAATATAATATTATTATTTCTTTGATGGTGTAAATTCAAAAAGTATAGTTTTGATGGCCTTGACTGTGCATACCTATAGCAGCATTTAAATTGCATGGATCAGTACGTGTTAATAGATTAGGTGGGTTTTCGAGTTTTCTACTAATATGTTTAAAAATAATAACGATTAAGTAGGTAGTACAGCAAATAGACACATAAATTAATACGTCTATACAGTCTTGATAATATGCTGATTCGCCATTTTTTTTTCGCTTAAAGTGGGTCATTAGAATATTGATGATATTTAATTACCCACTTTAATTAACATAAGTTATTGCAGCGATGTTAAAAATTAAGATTTTGTAGGATGAACAGATTAAGTTGAGATTGTTAACATTGAACAATTTTTTAATAAATTTCGTTATGAAGTGTTATATAACAACAAGTAAAATTAAAAATTTTTAAAACCCTCGACAACATCCAACATTTTAAATATTTAGATATATTTATCAACAGTTTGATAACTCACAAGACATACCTAGGTTCTTGCTAAAATGCGTTATTTTCCAAAAGCCACTCCCAAATCTACACATATAATAAATCTCTGGAAAGACCATGGACAAGTAAAATTAAAATATCTTAAAAACCCTTGACAACATCCAAAATATTAAATATTTAAATAGATTTTTCATTAATTTGATAACTCACAAGACATACCTAAATTCTTGCAAAAATGCGTTATATTCCAAAAGCTACCCCCATATATATACATAAAATAAATCTCTAGAAAGACCATGGACAAGTAAAATTAAAATTTCTTAAAACCCTCGACAACATCCAACATATTAAATATTTAGATAGATTTATCATTAATTTGATAACTCACAGGACATGTCTAGGTTCTTGCAAAAATGCATTATTTTCCAAAAGCCACACTCAAAACTATACATATAATAAATCTCTAGAAAGACCATGCGTGAATTCTTTTTTTTAATTCTTGGTTGGAGCTTTGAACCAAACGATAGAGATTACAAAAATCCTCTTTTTAGAATTTTGCTCTGTCTGTCTTTCTGTCTGTCTGGTTTCTTCAGCATCATGCAAAAACTACTGGTCCAATCAAAATTGGTTTAAAAAAAACGGGATAAAAAGGAGGAGCATTTACAAAGTAGAAAACAACAATTAATATTTTATACTTACATTGTCCCCTGCTTTCTTCTATATCTAGAATAATGTTCGATGATCCATTTTCTACTTCACACAGCCCTGAAATAACAAAATAATATAAAAAATTTAACAATAGTTATAAATAAATATTAAGCGTACAGTGAGTTACTTAATAAATTACCATCTGTGTTTAAAAAAAATTGAATGCTGAGCACAGTGGAAAAAAGTTTAGTTTAATAGCCCCTTTAAGTTTTTTGTGTTTTGAAATCCTCGGTAACCACATTTTTAGATCTTTAAAAAATATTGAAAATTATAAAAAAACGTGTGAAAAAATTATATGTAAAATCACGTAAAAACTGGTGGTAAGCACTTTCACCAAAGTATTATACCCAAGATATATATTGACATTTTGAAGACCACAACTGAAAGAGAAACGACTCAGTATGTGAGGTGGATTTATATTATTATATTTCAGCTGACTGTACCTAGTGGTAACATTTTAATTAGCACACAAAAGGGAGAATTTTCTCACGAAGTTAAAGTAGGCAAGGATCTGCATCTTTGAGGGCCAATTGCACTGTATAGTTAAACCTAGTTTAAATTTAACTGACGTTTAGAATTTGCGAATAATTAATTATATCATACAGTACCATAAACCATAAACTACCAACTTGTTTATTTAAAAGCGATATTTTTAGATGAAATTTAAAATATTTTATATAAGGTAAAGAATGTTTAAAAAATTTTGTTTGGTTTTCTGATTCGAAAGTTATTGATGTATCGTCGTAAATGATCATTATTTCTGGTTAAGAGTTTATCAAATAAGTATTGTGGTTTTTCAATACATATTATCTTATCGTAGCTTTTACTTATATTTTTTTCACACAACATACTTTTAAATTTTTAGTAGAAAATATTTGCTTTTTTTAAAGACCTCGAATCTTAATATTATTATTCTGTTAGAAAAAGCGTTACAAAACTTTAAACAAGAAGAGACTTCACAATTTTGAAAAGGCAAGGAGCTAGTTTCGTAATTTTAGGGGGAATAGTCTAAGCTAATAGACATCTTACAGACGTCTGTAAGAGGGCTAATGTTCCAAATCTCGTGGTCTTAAAGACGTCTTAGAGATTTCTAATAAGACGTCTTGAACATGTCTGATGAGACCTCATTAAGACCTATAAAAAGACATCTTTAAGATGTCTTTTTTAAGACATTACACTTACTCAACTCAACAATTTTTGGAAATAGTTATTTTATGTTTTGGTAGGATTGGTTGTTGGGTAGATTTTTAAATAAAGTTTTTAGCCACTTTATTTGTACTGACTAAAATAAAAAAAATATGGTAAAATACAGGTGATAATTTACGCCCTTTTGAAAAAATAATTAGTGACAGCGGTACCTACAATATTCGAACCCTAATACATACAATATTACTATTATTTTTTATCATATGTATAAAATTAACTTTGTTACGACTTAATTCATTATGTAGAAATAAGGAGATAGCCATTAGACCTCTTTGAGACATTAAGTTTTAAAAAACACGTTAATAAGACGCTTCTAAGATGTCCAAACCAAAATAATACGTCATTCAAAAATCATATGCTATCTGGATACCTAACGCGTTTATAACAAAACCAAAAGACACTAAGTCCATTTTTTACTGTTTATTTCATGCTTTTATGGCGGATGCGATAGTAGAACAACTGACAGTCAAAAATGTACTGACTTTTGGCTTGGTTTTGAACGCCTTAGGTTAACGGCTGGTTGAAACACAATGCTTTTTCTACGTATTATAACGATTTTATTTATTTTAAAAACACACTCTTGAGGAACTCGCCAAGCCAGTTTGGTGCGTTTTAGTGCCTAACGGGCCGACCATATTTTATTGTGGTAAATATTATAAAGTTTATTTTTCTGCGGCTTCGCAAGAAATTCTTGACGTAGGAAGAAGCTTGGAGCCAACAATACGGGGTGTTCTAGAATTCGCTACCAATAGTCCAACGAAAAAAATCGTTCAAAGTAGAAGAAACTCCGGATGTGGCTGGAGCATAATTTTAATAGAATACCTTGTTCCGAAGTTTTTTCTATAGTGGTTATAGGATGGCATTAGCGATTTAGTTAAAAAAAAAAAGACCAAAGCGAATCTTTAATAATCTTTTTACAGACTTTCCGTCCATAACAAAAAAAAGTATTTTGGGTCCCCAACTGGAGGCCCAGGGCCCGCCAACTATTTTTTTTTAATGAGAAAGTACCACGTGTGGAACTTTTTTGGGAAGCTTTTTATAAAAGAAGTTCGATTTCGAAGATTTTTTGACATCTGTCAACCTATGTGTCAAAAATTAAAAAAAATATTTAGTAGTCAATTGTTTTAACTTCAAAGTACACTACATATTTCTTTATTTAATTTACTAAGAGAAAAAATGAGCCATATATTAAAAATATTTCCAAAGATTATCCATAAAAGAATTTATGGGCGACACGCAGTTTGGATTTCGTGGTGGGTTCGAGACAGTTAGCATTCAAGTCTTAATTCAGCGGTCTAGGGATGTGTCGGTACCAGTGTATGCCTGTTTCATAGATTATGAAAAAGCGTTTGATCGAGTCCAACCTATATTATGGCATGGAAGCATGGACACTGACTGAGGCCATGTAGAAAAAGTAAGAGGCATTCGAGATGTGGTGTTATCTGGGATAGACAGAGTGACTAATGTGGATGTTTTGCTTAGAATAAATAAAGATCTTGAAGTTTTATTTTTTAAATTTAAAAAACGAAAATTTAAATATCTGTTTAAAGGATCCACCCTGTATATTTTTTGTTGTCAAAATTCTGTAGTTTTTATTTGTATCTTATTTCACATAACATTTTTTAAATTTCGGTAAAACAGGATTTCTGCTAGCTTGATCTCCTACAAATAATTAAGTCTTACCTTTAGATTCGATCCATGGTAAGAAAAGTAATATTGGCAAAATCAGTCTAAGGGAGAGTTCCATACCATGGGTCTGAAACAAGAGAAAAAATAACAATTAAAAGATTTTCAGTTCAAGGGAGAGATAGAATAATTTTTGCTAGACCCATACAGATAAATGATATTCGAAAAACGTGAGGTACATGAATTGTTCACCTAATAAGTCACTAACAATTTTATTGCTGTTTTTAGTGATATACACTATTATATTATTCCTATTATCTATTGCAGGCGCCCACGTTTTTCGTGTATTGTGTATCTGTATGAGACTAGGAAAAATTATTTTATACTTTGTAGTCGTTTTAGCACATTAAAAAATAACAATAAAGGCAAAAACAACATTAAAAATAGAAGACAATCTGGTAAAAGTAATAAAGTTAACTAGAGATCTAGAATTTACACTAATATAAAGAACAAAAAATTAAAAACGAAATATTGATTAATTATACAATATGATAAAAACTTTTTATAAAATTAAAAAAAAATAAATAAATCACAGCAGTTTCTTTTGGTTAAGTTTTAATCCATTCGTTTTAGAGTATTGCTGTAGTAAGTCCAAACTGTGATTTAGCGATGTAAGATTTGTAAACCTGAGCGTAATGACAGTATTGGGGCAAGTCGTTTATATACATATAATAAAAAGGAGAGGTCCTAAGATATATCCTTGAGGTATACCGCGATATAACTTAACTAGCCTGGAGCTTTTACTGTCTACTTTAGTTGTTTGGGATCTCCTAGAAAGATAATTATTAGAAAAGTTTACACATATTGAATTGAAACCATAATAAAAAAGTTTGGAAAGAAGCAAATTATGGTGGAGGGGGACATCAAAAGCTTTACTGTAATCCAGAAGCACGAGTACTGTAGTGTTGTAAAACAAATATTAACTCCGTCTCACCCTCTTAACCACCCCCCACCCAAGTTTTTTTCTCCAGAATTATAAAATATTTAATTAACGTAAAATCTGAAAACTGCTTGTTTGTAGCAGCTTAACTTAAAACCCCTTCTCACCTCTTCAACGAGCCCCCACCAGCATAGTTTTATCATAATATTGTATTGTCACCGCACTTACATAAGTGTAACAAGATTTGAACCGAACAGACAGACAAAGAAGAAATAGAGCTAATAAAAACGTGGTAAAAAATCAGGTTTGTTGTCTTACTAACTGTTGTAGTCTATTACAGCGCTTTCAAAAAAAAGCAGAACTTGGCTCTTTAGTAACTTTTTTAAAACCAATTTCGCACACATTATTAGACATTTTTGAGAAACGCAGCTTAAACCTATTTATTGTATGTGTGCTCTAGTTAAACCTCTAATACCAAAATAACATCGAAGATTCTTATTTCTTGTATCTCTAAGCCTCGCCATGTTTGCTACACCACATATTCTTGCATTAGTTCTAAAAAATTATAAATATTTATGAGAGTTTCTTCTTTTCACTTTTAATAACATATAATAAATCTTTATTTTGCATTTTTACTCCTGAGAAAAAAAAAACATATGATAACCTAGAAACTTTTAAGTTCTCCGATAATACAAGCAGTGGTGTAGGCGGGGAGGAAGGGAAGTTGGGTTAGTCATGCAAGGGAGCTATAGCCCCCCTCCCACTTTTTAAAAATGACTTTAATTTTAAGCAATTTTTATCAACAGCATTCAAAACGTGTAAGAATTTTCTTTAAATTTTCGTCCGCGGCGCATTTATGATAAGATTTTGGTAACAAATCTATATATACCACCACAACCCAGCCCTTCTTAGCATCTAACACAATCTACTTTTTTTCAAATATTTTACAAAAAACTTACGAAGCAAAAATTTTAAAGAGTCTTTTATTTTTTGTCAACATTTTTGCTTGCGGCGCTATAACATTAATAATTATTGCGGCGGATTTAAGGTGTAATTGAGTCAAGATATGCCAGAAAATCGGCCCTTGTTTTTTAAAATAATTATTTTTGTTTCGTACACACTAACCCAACACCTATTAAACCGCCCCCCCTCCAGTTAGTTCAAGAGCTTAGCCTCCCACTTTTAGGGGCCACGTGACGCCGCTAGCTCCATCAGTAAAAATCATCCATCTCCCAGAGAAGATTTTTTGCTACGCTACTGGTACAAGCCTTCGAGGTATAAAACATAATGGATATGCAACCCTTACCATTTTTTAAGAAATGGACAATCTTGCTCCTCAAATTTGTAGCTAAAAGCTCTGCACACCATATCTAAAAGTGGGAAATTTTGGGGGTCACGTAAAACCCTCTACTTCCATTTTCAACTATATAATGTAGCAGTACCCCTGACCATAAATCCACTGATGTGTCTCACTAGGACAATTAATTATCTCAATATCTGTTAATAGTTTTAACATGAAAAAAAATATTATGAAAACCTGATTTTCAGTGTAATGTCACCCCCCCTCACCTCAACGGGGTTAATTGTCCATCATTATGATGGTGTGCCGAGCACTTAGCCCAAATTTTGGCGTGCATTTCGTTTTAGGGATGAAGAAACGCAAACCCCAGCATAAAGTGCTCCCAATTTTCACCATGAACTCTTATGACTATAATTCTAGATAATATCTTATGCTATAGGTACTCTAGGCTACCAGATATAGGTCGGTATTCTTTAAGATTGGCACCATCACCATTCTTAACATTTTCTTTCCATAGGCTGAGATACAGTTAGGTTGGGTACATAACTTAAACATTTATGCAGAAATGATGTCAACCTGTTATTATATTGACACTCTCGTTTTGTCGAGAGATATTTCCGATTAATACGATTTATTTTTGTTTTTTGGGGGAAGGTATAATTAGAATTTAAATTATTTGTTTGGATAACTTTTATCCAATTTTCAGGAATTATACTATGCCCAGGCTGTTTCTAGTCTAATTCCTGGGCAGGCACTAGTCAAATCCCAGCAAACACAAATCGTCGGCACTGAATCGGGCCAATGTCGACAGCGTCGGGAGTGTGTCGCTATCGGCGACTACACTCTGGCCCGATGTTGGTCAGATTGCGAGTTTCAGTTTTCGGTCAATAATCGGCAACTGATGGAGATCCCACATTACTACAGTCGACTTTATGCCGACACCACTTTAGGACCGACGATAGTCCGATTGGAACTTTGTTTAATCGATCGAAAATCGGCAACTGACGATGGCCCGATTTACTATAGTCGACTTTATGCCGAAGCCCACTTTATTTGCTTTAGGGCCGACGACGGTCCGATTGGAACTTTGTTTAATCGGACGAGAATCGGCAACTGACGATGGCCCGATTTACTATAGTCGACTTTATGCCGACGACCACTTTATCTGCTTTAGGGCCGACGATGGTCCGATTGGAACTTTGTTTGATTGGTCGAGAATCGGCAACCGACGATGGTCCGATTACGTCACCTTAAAATTTTTAAACTGCTTAATAGTTTCTTCCTAGTATGTAGAGATGGCGCGAATGTCACTATGTTCCCTGTACAGTGGATTATAATATTATATATATATATATATATATAATATATCGGACCATCGTCGGTTGCCGATTCTGGACCAATCAAACAAAGTTCCAATCGGACTATCGTCGGCCCTAAAGCAGATAAAGTGGTCGTCGGCATAAAGTCGACTATAGTATATATATAATGAGCAAAGATATTTCAAAACTAGAATGCGGACTTGACAAGATGGTGGTACTTCTCTACAAAGATCACTTCTTCTGCCACTTAAACCAGCCCGACTGGTTAACAACCCGCATTATCGAAACTTTGTAGTTTGCCAATTTCAGCCGCTTTAAGCTACCACCGACGGACCTCCGTCAATCGCCGACATTGGACCGCTTTAGGAAACCAATGTCGGACTTGAATAGTTTACCGATGTGGGGCCGCGACCAGCTTGCCTACGTTAGACCGACCAAATTAAGCAGTTATGGGCGGATGGTCGGTACCATGTGGTTAAACCATATCGGACCTTAATCGAACGGCGACGGTATGCCGATGTCAGCAAAAAGTAAAATTTACCATTGGTCCGACGAAGGACCACAGTCTAATGCTGCATCGGCAAACATACATTGGGCCTACATCGCAAAGCGGACAAAAAATACTGCTAGTCCGATGTCGTAAACCGACGAAGGCCCATAGTTGTTAAATACTCGGTTATATCTACTGAAAAAAATACATTAAAATTTTTTTAGCTGCTTGGTGTCTTATATTAAAAAAACTTTTGTCTCGGAATTATCATAACTGTTCCTAATTGGTTTTTGTTCTTCGGAAGTAGTTGAATATCTACAGCTTTGAGCAAAAATATGGTCTTATGGTTTTAAATATTTGCAATTTAAAATTAATTAGCTTTTATTTTTATGTTGTTTTAGAATGCTGCCTATAAATATTTCTCATTTCTACCGTTTAATCCTGAGTCCTGCATCTATTCGGTACTTTTTGTTGTCATAATGATTAGTGATAATAAAAGCATTGGCATAAGAAACTGCGTCACCTTAACTTGGACAATATCTAAACTTCAAATCAAACCACTCCACATCAACCAAACTGGGAATTGCAAAATCTCTTATAGATCAAGCCACCTACATCTGCAATACAGAAGAAGCTTTAAATAAAGAAAAGGCAAAAATTCGATCTAATCTGCGAATGAACTGTTTCTTCAGCTACACGATCAATAAAGGCCAACAGACGTAAATACTGAAAGAAAGGCGACACCTATAATTCCATGCATCAAAGGAATCTCAGAAAAGATTCAATACCATCTTTAAAACGATCATAACAATAAGAAGTCAATTAACAAAACCAAACCATATCGCTACAACACCAAGAACTGCATCTACTAGATACCATGCGAGTGTGGGGATATCTATATCGGAGAAACCATCCGACCAATGGAAGTTTGCCTTACAGAACACAAACGCAAAACTCGACTAGGGGACACAACTGGATTAAAAAAAAGCTCAACATTGCTGGAAAAATCAACATCATATGGAATGGATAGAGACAAAAATCGTCGCCAAGGAGAAAAATCTATTCAAGCAGAAGTTCAAAGAAACAGCCGTCGTCATTATCTATACATCAAAAGGAATTTTTTACTAGATTTTTGCCTCTAAGTGCCCCCGAAATGCCTCAAATTGCCACACAATGCCATCGGCGTGTACACCAAAGTGCATTACCGAGCCACCCCTCGTATTCACCTGATGACAATGGAAGTTCGAAACTCTATTTTACTCTCAAGTTCAACATTGTCTTCCACCTTTAAACAACAGATTTTAGTGGTGTATACGACATAATTTTCAAACTGTCCAAATATAAAAGCGCTTTAAAAGGCCCGTATAAACAAAGTAAGTGTTAATAGGTAGATAAAATTCCCTAATACAGGAACATAAATCACAAATATAAACGTAGGTTTTAACTTGATTCCAACACCTGCAAGTACCCGACTAGGTTCTGAACAGAGAAAAGAGAGTGTGGGTAAAAGCCATGTAACTATGAGATAATAAAACGGCCCTGCCATTGCCTCTTCCGAAAAAAAGGCTAAGGATAATAACTCTTCCAATTTGCTACATATTTTGCGACACTTGAGAATTGACTTTTTTACATTTTCGTAACTACTTGGACCCAATAACATAAATTTCATACATTATATTTTTTTAAATAAAGCTTATTATATGTCTCCTTAATTTTACTTCTGGGACCTACTATTTGAAGAAAGAAGAGCGTAGGTTATAATAAATAGCATACATCACACTTTCCCTTTCATAATACTAAAAAAGGACAGCATATATACCAAGAAATGTACACATGTGCTGTTTTTTCTAAGCAATACCTTTAATTTCTTTGCAAAAAATGCTCGAGTCCACTTTCCTGCTGGATATAAGCACTGCTTCCCTAGTAATGTGATATACCGCTCGTCTTTTCGTAAGCCCAAATCAAATCACGCACATGTTTTATATACGATATACGCTATTTCTTCTTAGTTTTTTGTAGTCTCCTGAATCCTGTGATGTTAAAAAAAATAGCATATGTGACAATTTAGCGATATATTGATTGATTTGATTGATTTGTTTGTGAGTGTGCCAGTATGGCACTGTCCACTGCGACCACTATTGGGTTTATTTTAGCTCACTTTTAACATTTTTTGTTGCTACAGAATATTCAGCTCCTTAAAGAGGCTCGCAACTTGCTTTGGTGAAGCATCATTCAGATCCAGTCCGTTGATCTGTGGTTTACTGAAGATACGTTGATGCTGACGTGCAATGGCCGGACATTCACACAGCACATGTCTGGCCATCTCATCATACTCCATACAGCGCCTACATTCTGTGTCCTCACTTAGACCCATTCTATGTAATGGTACTTCCAGCCTGCAGTGTCCGGTGTATAGATCAGCCATTGTCCGGATGTCCTGCCTGGTGAACTCAATGAGTTTCCCGTTCTTCTTCTTGCAGGGTTCTATAATGAACTCTTTGGAATGTGCCAGTCCCGACAATTCTCTCCAGTATTGGTGGAACTTGTTTTCCATCCAGCCTGAGAGAGCAGTGTTGATTGTGTTGTATCTTATTCCAAGGACTGGTCCGAGGCCAATACACGAGCCGCTCCACGAGCCAGCTGGTCGGCAGTCTCATTTTCCCGATGACCAGAATGTCCCAAAATCTATACCAGCGACACAGTGTTTATTCGCCCTAGGGTGTCCTGGCAGCTCCTAACGGTTCTCGATGAGCACTTATAAGATTCAAGAGCCTTAAGGGCCGCTTCACTGTCGGGGAGTATCTTTATTGATCTGTTACGCCAGTTATGATCTATCATCCAACGTGCGCTCATTTCAATGGCCACGAGTTCCGCCTGGAAAATTGTAGCCATTCGTCCAAGACTATGTCTAATCCTGATATTTTCCCGGCTGCAATAAGCTCCGGATGCAACGCCTGGAGGCATTTTGGATCCGTTAGTGTACCAGCAGCTATCTTCACTTGAGAAACTTATTATGTTTATCGTCCAGTCCTCCCTATCTAGGAGAATAGTGTTGTATATCTTTTTGCTGTTTACTGTTGCGTGTATTAGAACCGGTAGAAGCCCTAGAATGTAGTGGCTCTCAATTGCCCGCGTTAAAGGGTTTGTTACTACTTGACTTGCCCTGCCACGCCATTGGTTGGCTATGATTCTGTAGGTTACCTTCATAGCCTCTTTCTCTTTAGGAGGCATTCGAGCGCTGCTGATGGTGTGGTGCTCATAGCACTACATATCACCATACTTGCTTGACCTTGGATGCATGTTAGTTTGGCATGAGCCAGCATTTGCCTGCCCTTCGTGTACCAAACTATTGACCCGTATGTTATCATGGGTCTAACTACCGTGATATACAGCCAGTATATTTGTTTGGGGCTAATGGCCCAAGACTTACCGCAGATTCGTTTGCACCTCCATAAAGACAGAACGTCAAGCTTCCTTTTTTTGGTGAACGGTATAATGATTGTTTTGCTTGGGTTTACAGACATTTGTTCCCTGTTGCACCAGTCATTTACTGTGTCTAAGACTTATTGTGTTTTTCAAGCGATATATGCTCGTTTTCTTAAGGATGACACAAAGACCAAGCCAAATACACATACGCTTTTATTTTTGTGTAATTTTGCAAAATTTTAAGAAAATTTTGAAATAATATTTTGAAAAAATTTTTTGCAGTGCTTCTAACTAGAAATTTAAAAAAATTGTACCATCAATTGAAAAAAAGTTATAGGATGAAAACTTTTTTTCTCGAAAGTTAGAAAATGTCGCTTATGCTAGTCTTTATTTTTTAAAGAGCTTTGACTGTAGGTACTGCAATTTTGAGCTCGTATATTTGGCAAAAGGTATTTTGTAATTTTTCCATTAAGCGCTCCCGTGTCTGCCCCGGATTTTTAAAAAAAAATTTACTAACCAAACTTTAGCCAGTTCCTACCATCACAATTGAGCTTATTGCGCAACTTTCTACCGCCATCCAAAAACAGGTTGGTTCTTTGTTCACGCTTACAACATCTACCCACCTCTTTCAGATCTCTGGTTCCATACAGGATCCTTTAGACACCTACGGTGTACGTCTGGACCGGTATTCTCGTAACTAAATACGCTCAGCGTTTCGTACTCGCTGACCGTATGATAACGTAATATTCGCATACCACGTGACCAAAGTAAAAAAAATGGTATTCACGTATATTGAACGCAAGGCGTCGACGAAGTGCGCTCAGCGTTTGAGAAACACCAACCATTTGCCAGCTGTTTTGCCCTCCGCGCGTACGATTTTCCTACCCTACAATACTTTGTAGAGTGCTGCGGAAAATATAGTAGTTTTTTCAGTTTGCGTTTTTAATAATAATTAGAAAAATAAAAATCTCTTATTAGTAGCTTGGGGACGGGTGACAAACACGTACACATCAACCTTACTATTTGATGCTCGATGTAAGACAACTTTTTTTTCCAAAAAATTGCAACAAAAACTTTTCTTATCAAAATCGACATCGAAAAATTCTGTAAAACCAAGGGTAAAAAAAGCCATTGGTCAGCGGTGCTTTTTGTATCTTTCATCGGATGTGTACCAAAAAATATCTGGTTTTGTTAGGCTGCTGCCCACATTAATTGTTTTCTTTCAAAAATAAACTAAAAGCTTTCATGAAATATGAAATTAGCAAACATGAAATAAATAGCTTAATTGATATAAAAAATCATTAGCAAACAATATAGGTAACTACCTTTATTTCTGTGTTTTCGTCTGTATTTTCTTTACTTTTCTGAAATATCACATTTTTCACATTAATTACCATTTTTATGTTTTTTATCTTTTGTCATTTTATTTATTCATAAATGTACTAAAAATTATTATTTTCTTTTTTTAATTCAACACTTCCATTAAAATATAAATTTTTCCACGCGCGAGGTTTCTCTTGTGGATGTATGAATTCTGTGTTTGTTGTTGAATTGGTTAGGTTATTTTTTGGGTAACAAATACCTTAGAGTTTTATTTTCTGTTTCTTAAAATGTAGAATACGCATGTTTACTATAATTATAAGGTATAACTTACTAGATATATAAGTAACTATTGTGAAACCATTTTAACAATAAATGCTATATAATAAAGTATCAATATCAATATACGACCGTGCCGGAAACACCACTTTCTCTGACTGAGTGCCGGAATAAATTTAAACTTTTCCGCACCGAGTGCGGAATTTTTTTGTAAGTGTGCGGTTAAGTCTCGGGGTAAACTTTTTCCCGCACACTGGGCGGGAACGTGCTACGAGTTTATATCACAGGGTCAAAGGGCGGGTTTAACTGAGCTAAACTAAACCATCAAGTAATTTTTTAAAGGATCAACACTTGTACAAGTCACATTTGATTTACCCTTTCTGAAATACGGCCCGAAATCGATCACACAATGGCCTCTTTCTTACACATAGAAAAAGAAAAGGAGCCACAAGGCTAACAAGAAATAAAAATGCAAAATTCGATGATGCCAAGATGTGCTAAGCGAATTTGATTCTGTCTGCTCGCAGGGCAGCGCGTTCGGCAGAGAGAATACGAAAAGTCGTCGGTCAGCGTGCCGCTGAGCGCGCTGTTCGCTATTCGTTTCGCTTAGCGACTTCAAAACGTTACGTATTACGAGAATACCGGTCCTGGTCAGAGTTCTTGTTTGTAGGTATGAAAAAACTTACTTTATGACTTGTTCCCAAGCTTATGTTTTTATTTTCTATTAACAATGTTAAAAAAAGTCGAGACAAAAAAGTACAGGAAATTAGAGGAAGTTAGACTATCTAGTTATTATTTAATTTGCAAGATCCGTTAGATTATCGCTTAATGAATCAATATTCAAACCTTGACTTGCAGTGTAGTTGCTTTATTTAAACAGGCATAATTCATATTTATGTAAATATTTAATATCCCGCGCTACTTAATAATAGTATTTTTTGTATATTTAACAGTTTATGGATATCCGTTTGTTTACAAGTGCTTGAAAAATCAATTAACATCAACTTCCGAAAGCTTCCTTCTGCACATCTCCTTATGTTGTCCTGAAGAGACCAGTGAGGTCGAAACTGCTCACAAGAATAAAGGCTAGAAGGTTGAGTGATAGCTTATTTTGAAGATGTTTCAAATGCCTTTATAACAAATTTGAATTTCGCAAAATAAACGATTTTTGCAGTGGCCCATGTCAATTTGAAAGTGAATAGAGACATAAAGTTATTTGTAACTCATCGCGGTATACGTATCCGCATCTAGCGAGAATCAAGCACATTGATTGGTCAGAAAAGAGCAGATATATGCTAATTTAAGGTGTTTCTGAACGCAATAGGTGCTGACATACGATACGTGTGCCGTAACGATATGTGATACCTAACGCATCTCAACACCTATTGCGTTCAAGAACACCTTAGATTAGCATATATCTGCTCTTTTCGAACGTGGTACAAGTTTCTGACCAATTCATGTGCTTGGTTCTCACTAGATGCGGATACGTATACGGCGATGAGTTAAAAATAGCTTTATGTCGCTAATATCTAAAAAAAATAATTTTAACACATGTGAGCGCATTTGAAAGACTTCTTGAAAGAGGAGTTTTAATTTCTTTTTCACGAAAATCCTAGCATAAAAGTCCAAAAATTGTGGAAGAAAAATTACCAACGGGACGCCTAATAGGCTTGAGTTGCTTCTGTTGGTTTAAAGTAACCAAATACATATTCACTTATTTTCCTAGTAATTTCATGGCGAGTCGGCTTCATACAAAGTGTTTTAACTTAATGGCAGCATTTTAAGTCATTGTCCACTAAAGCATTTGTTTACAAAAAGGTAGTTACACAAAAGCTCATAATAAGGTATTGTTTAAATAAAAAAAATATGAAAATTACAGGTAAACTTTTAACTATGGTCAAGCTTAGTTTAGTCAGCATATTATTTGCTAAGTTATATAAAAATACCAAAAAAAGAAGTGGAAAGTCGAAATATATTTTTTGGGCTTAACTTAACCCCTACTTAAAGACGGTGCAATAAATCAAGTCCACTAAGTGACTTTTACGTCTTAGGTTTACCTTAAAATCCACCGGTGCAAAAGGATCTTTGTATTATAACTTTAGTAAATTGGCATTGAATTTTAAAACATTTAGCACGTAAATTTTGACCACAAAAATACGCTGATTAGGCAAAATTATTATTTTATTTTAAATTCCAAACAACAAAATAATTTGTTTTTTTCTTTAAAAATAAACCACAACTATTGGCTCATCGATGTATCCATTAAATTTCGGAAACTCTTGACTATTGAATAGTAAAATACGCTTACAAAAAACGCCATGAAAAATTGTTTGAAATTGAATTTTCCAATAATTTATGCACAAAAAGAATCTTTAAAATAACTGTAATTTATTGTTGTAAG
The DNA here is from genome assembly GCA_963921995.1 of Oxystoma pomonae. Taxonomy (NCBI): domain Eukaryota; kingdom Metazoa; phylum Arthropoda; class Insecta; order Coleoptera; family Brentidae; genus Oxystoma; species Oxystoma pomonae. Next base: position 62,522,119 of record OY998172.1, read on the forward strand.
TTTTATCAATTACGGTGTTTTAAAGAACGTAATGTCTTTTGGACCGCAAAAACTTGAATTATTTTTAAATTAGATTTTCAAGTAACGGAAAATATTCCCGTTTAGTAGATAATATTTTTCTAGATCTATTTTTTTTTAAGAGCAATGGTTAATGGCATAAATTAATTTATTAACCTCCTGGCGAGGTAATATCCCGTTGAAATTAATATTATTAGTGTTTAACACCACACTAATATCATTTCTTACGGTTTGGCCATAGTGGATACTGTAAAATTACTGCATGTAATTTTTCACAATGATTGTAAATTTACCTTACAATTGACATTATTGATTGATATTATTAGTCAGAGACTGGCCGCTGGAGGAAGTGATGGAGTTGTTGGAGTGCTGTATACATAACTCTTATTTTTAGGTGAAAAATAGGTTTTATGCTCAGGAGGACGGTCTGGGTTCATCGCTTTCGCCAGTGGTGGCCAATATTTACATGGAGTGGTTCGAGTCACAGGCAGTTGATACCGCAACATATAAACCTAAGTTCTGGCTAAGATATGTTGATGATACTTTTATTGTCTAGACCAGGAATAAAAAACAACTTTCAGAACTTCTTCACCACTGAAATAACACAAGACCCACCATTAAACTCACAATGGAGTTGGAGCAAAATTGTCAAATTCCTTTTCTTCATGTATTTGTCAAATGAGTAGAATGCGATATCAGAACAACAGTCTATCGAAGACCCACTCATACAGGGCAATACTTAAATCAAGGTTCAACAACAAAACTACAACCAAACGAGGCATAATAAGAACTTTCTATAACAGAGCCGTTCAAATTTGTAACAATTCTCATGACTTGGAAATCGAAATAAGAAACATTCGAAAGGATCTGCAGTAGAATGGTTACAGCTTTAAACTTATAACATATACTATTTCTAAATTTTAGCAAACAGAACAGAGATTACACGACCAAAACCAGGCAAATTCATTACTTACAATTCCATACATTAAAGAAGTATCAGAGAAAATTCGAAGAGTAGCGAACAACTTTAATATAAAAACAGCTTTTAAATCTAATAATACAATTCAAAGCCTTCTTAGTAAAACAAAACCGGAGAACAAACAAAATAAGGAATGCATTTACCAAGTTCGTGGTAAGTGTGAAACAGAAGACCACTATCTGTTAGGCTTAAGGAACATCAAACAATCAGAAGCAAAGGTTTTGCACAAGGAGTCACACTGGAAAAAACAAAATTCCTTAGCTGCCTTTATTGGGCAGAATCAGGATATTTTCAGTAAACCAAGTGTTGAAACTCCAAATATTTGAAAGCCCCTCCTTGGGCGGAGACAATTTCTTAAACTTCACGGTTGAGTGATTTCCCATAGTATATAAGTACGCAGCCTTGGAATAGATTATAGTTTGCACCTGAAGACGATCAGAGATTGTACTGATCGAAACGTCGTGTATAAATAAAATATAGGCAATGGAAGTTCGAAACACAGAGTTAATTTCATCCAACGATGTATATTTACATTTATTTGTGTAGATTTACAATGTTAAGTGTACTGCTACTTTGTTATAAAATGTAATTTTACTTAGGTAAAATGTAAATTTAGATTGAGAAGATAAAATTCAATACGAATTAGGCAATATACCCCCTTACATTGTAAAAATACCACAGTAAACAGAAAAAATAAAATATCTGACGTTTTTTGTCGGAGTTTACACAAATGTTGTCAAAAAATGAAGCTGATGTGTAAAATTTTCATACTTTTTTATTAGTGCACTTTTAAAGTAGTGCACCGAACATTTAGGGAAGAATGAAAGTCTCTATAATTTTTCAGGAATTATACCCTATCAAATAAATAAAATAATATTGCGACGTTGGCCGCAAATCTAATTATATACTTAGTTGAAATCGTTGGTGTGGGATTAGCAAGTCAATAAAAAGAATTAAAACCTGTTTAAGGGGTTAATACTACTACGTAAACCAGGTTTAACATATGACTTTTTTTAAAACGGTGCTACAAAACTAGCCAGGAGTTTTTGCATACTCGCTGCAATTATATTTATCGTACAAGCATTGTTTAAAACTGTTTTAAATTTGTGCCCTTTTTGTTTTTACTTTTCGGTACGAGGGTAATATTTTTAGAGTTGTATCGAGCATGTATTAAATCTCGTAAAAACACACATGATTTTATCAGTTTTTATAAAATTTATAAGCTTTTTTGAGGTAAAATTTTAAGTTTATTAAAGTTTGTAAGAATTTATGATTAATGTCTTTGATTTGGTAAGGTTTTTTCGAGGGTTTTGAGCGGTTTCATATATCTGTTTTTCGCCTGATTCTATAATGTGACAGATTCATAAATATGTATAAAAAACGTTTCATTCTTAAATATTTCATAGGCTTATGAAAGAACCGTTTTCTAAGGAATTTTATAATCAAACAGACTCATTAAACTTATTAGGTTTCTATGCACATCTTTTTCTATTAATAGTTTCCTATGGGTTGATAAAATTCTATAGTCAAACAAAATTTATATGCTTTTATGTGTCCATCTTTAAAAACATACATACTATGGGTTTGAATATATTCACAACTTTTATGGATTTTCCAGTGCATTTTATATTATATTTTATAACAACAAAAAACACCTGACTACATGACGTCATGATGCTATCAATTGGTGAATTGATAAAATCAATCGGCTAACTTAAGAACTCGATGAATATCATCAAGAATCATAGATGAATTTACAAACTCGATTGCTTTCATCGGTGAATTTACAAACTCGCCGTTGTGTACGAAACCTTATTTAGTACTGACAGTCGTGTAGTTTTTTTTAGTAAATTATATTCTTATAAATAATGCAATCATATAGCACCATACCTGTTATTTTCTTTTTTTGAAGGCAACTAAATAACAGGATTTTCCGCTTTTTAACTTTAAATTCGTCAATTTGTATTGCTAATGTACCGTTTAATGGATGCACTAATTATTTATAGTTGTCACCGAGGAAATTGGTTATGGTTGGTTGGTTGATTTTTTTTAGTTCTTAAAAAGCCACATTTGCATAGAAATTTATTAATCGCACTGAAAAAGGCAGACGCTGTATAGTTATTTACCTATAGGTGTGAAAAGTGATACTTTTCCGGACGCGGTGGCAATTGCACAATGTTTTGGTCAAGCCATGATGGTAACTTAAGGGTTAAAATATTTAAGCATAATTTAAGGGGTAACGTTTTTGATTATGCACTATTTTACTACGTGTTTGTCTACATTTTAAAGCTTTCTTTCCAAAGTATCGATTTCGAAAATAAAACACCCAAATTATTCAAGTTTTCACTGTTTTTTAGGCGTTCCAAAAAAAGTACTGCCAAAAAACATTTTTTCTCTGTTAAAATGAAAAATATTTTGAGAGAGAGAGGGAGCAGAATTTTAGGGGCAGATAAAGAGATAATTTAGTGACGTGCAAAAATATTTAAGGTTGTTGAAGAGATACAGCAGCCTATAAAAAAGTATTTTAGAGAAAGATGGACATAATTTTAAGCAAAATTTTTGCTAAAAATTTCGGTTATTTCATCTGTCTCTCATCTTGAGTGGTGTCGTGCATATGATTTTTATTTTGCAATTTTTATCCAAAAAACAGCAAAAATGGTAATTTTTTAAAGTATAAGGTAGTATTAATTTCTTTCAATCAAAGTTCTTTACAGTCTTTAAATTTACCAAAAAACGTGTTCTACTAAAGTGTATTTAAGCACATCTAAAAATAATTTAACAGGTATTTAAGAAAATTATTGTAAGGGTCATCATGGCTTTAGCATTAGGCACAAGATTTTTCCTAATTCCGTAAAAATATGCTTGTTTTTATTAGGTTTGTGTATTTGAAAGGATTCAAAAATACTTTTTTTTATACCTTTATCAAAAACATGCAACTAAAGCATGGCAAGTATTTACGAAAAAATCATTTAAAAACATCGTCAAAATATCAAACTGTCAAAGATTAAAATGTCGCAACAATGAACTTCACCGAGTAAAAAAGCACATCGCTATGGAAATCATTGTTATTTCAATTAAAGTAGAGATGGTGTGTTGCGAGAAGTGCTCTTCGTTCGAGATTTTTTAGTATTTTCCGGTTTTTCTTGAATTTTTTGATAAAGGTATTAAAAAAAATAGTGGTAACAAATCGCGGCTAAACTTTGTGCTTTTTTACTCGCGTTTTTAAATATCTCACTGCGCTCGTTATTTAAACCAACGCTTGTAAGAAAAAAACACTATTTTAGCCACTAGTTGTGAAAACTACTAGTATCATGTGATAACGGTCACTATTGTATAATGTAACAACAATAGCCACAATAGTGAGATCTTAAACTTGTTCATCTACATGGAAAATATTATTTTTTCTCTACAAATTACTGTGTCAATTAAGGACTAACAGTTTTAAATTTGTTTTACGTTAGTTTAGTTAAGTAACTATTATTTTTGCTTTGGCTACAAGATTCTGACTTTGTTTATAATCTTATGAGATAATAAAGCATATATTCATTCGTATATTTTTTGACTAATCATTACTTAAAAAGTGTTTGTCCGGTTTTAAAAATTTTAGTTTTTAGTTTTAAAAAGCCAAGACTTTAGAATTTACGAATTTAGTGCTAAAATTGGCAATTTGTGAAAATCCAAGATAGGTGACAATTTTAAATAATAGGTATTTTTGATACCCCCTGCAAATTTCTTATGTGCGCCATTGGTAAAAAAACATTATTTGTAAAGCTCTATCCTTCCCGAGTGTACTGATGTATCGGTTGTTAATATCGGGTAAGAAACAAGAAAGTTATAAATTGTTCAATCAAGTGCGTTTGGTAAACCAAATTCAGTGAGATCAAAAAAAATCATTTTTGCTTGGCTATGCTTTCGAATGTATTTTTCAAAACTGCCTTTATCGAAAAATTCAAGTTTTTTTTAGTCTGACTGAATTTGAAGGGGTTTAAAAATACCGAATTTTTTAAATTGTTTTCAATTTTGGCATTAAATTCGTAAATTTTGTTGTCTTGGCTTTTCAAAACGGTTCAAATCTTTTAAATCGGATAAAAACGTTTTAAGTACCTAATGGACAGTTAAAAAAGTTTCGTGTTTTTGGGCCACCCTACAGAAGTGCATTAAATCTACATTAGCGCGCGTCAAAATAATTTTATTATTCTACGAGAGATCCGTGGTGATTATGGCATCAATTTTACCAATGATATTCATGATTTAAATTTTAAATAAATAAAGAATACTAATGGGGTGTTTTGATTAATTTATATAGGTAAGTCAAAATAGATATATGTCGACTTTATTAAACTTTGATAAAAAAAAAAATTTTCTATTTTAATTTCTATTTTAATGTGAAAACCGCGTGCCGCTAGCTGTTACGGTTCGTGAGTTTAATCTCCTCTCCTACCTTCTTGCTAACCCCCCATCCCCATCAAAAACTATTCAGCTCTGCCTCTGGTGACAAAGAATTTTTGTGTCAAGTTTGATAAAAATCGGCTGAGGGGTTTTCGGGTAATCGTGTTACAGACAGACAGACGCCACGAAAAGATTTTGTATTTAGGTCTTTTTTGACCCAAATAACGTATTATTTAGTGAAGGGACATGTGTAAGTCCGTGGGATTTTTAATGAAGGAGTTTTGTAACTATGTGGGAATGATAGCTCTTTAGTCACACAATCAAGTGTTACCGTGTTATGTTTGTTATCCGTGTAGAAGGGGTTCATATGACGTCATCTTTCAAGATGGCGGCCAAAAATCATAAAAATACAACTTTCGCAACCAGGCCATGATTATACTCGATTCCATATAACTACAGGACGAGGATTCAAAAAAATTTACCTTTAAGGTCATCCGACATTAAATGACCTTGAAAATCGCAAAAAAGAAGATTTTTGCCATTTTCTCTTCAAAAAATCTTAATAAATCGAATTCAACAATTTTGTTAAAAAAAAATTTGTTCAGCTATGACGTGTTTCAATAAGGCGGCTGATATCAAAATGGCGAACTATAACCACATTTTATTTTATCCAATTTCATAAAAAAGTAAAAATGACAAGGTGGCCATCAATTCTTGTTGACATATCTATGAAAAAAAAAATTTCGTTGATGCATGACGCTGTTTGTAGTTTTTTTTCCAATTTGCCACTACGCAAAAACTTTAAGTGCCAGAGATGAAATTAACATCCTAGCCATAAAAAAAACACTTCATTTTAAACCTCCCTACCATCTTTTTTGATCTGGCGTTCCATCAGATGTTGGTTAAATTATGGAGATTTTTTAAACAAAAAGTGGAAAAAATCGTTTTTTTGCGATTTTCAAGGTCATTTGAGCTCGGATGACATCGAAAATGATTTTTTTTTAAATTTTCGTCCTCGAGTTATATGAAATTGAGTATAAGTATTGTATTTTTTTATCATTTTTCGACCGCCATTTTGGAAAATGGCATCTAAAGCACCTAGTCCAGAATATGGCAATATATATCTAACTTCTGCTAACTCTTTTATAGGTAATTTAAATGACTTTGTTGGCTAGACAAGTGAGTAGAACATAAAATTCACAGTTCCAAAAGTAAAAACAACAGGCATATAGGTCATTTTTACCGGAGTATAGCATAAACATCTGGGACGCCAGATCAAGAAAAATGGTAGAAAGGTTTGAAATTAAGTGTTTATTTATGGCTAAGATGTTAATTTCATCTTCGGCACTTAACGTTTTTGCGTAGTTGTTAATTGTTTTACATGGTATTTTTAAGGTCAATCAAGGTCATGCATCAACTAAATTTTTTTGTCATATTAAGAAGAGGCAAGTCAATAAGAATTGATGGCCACCTTCTTACTTTTACTTTTTTACGTAATTGGATAAAATAAAATGTGGTTATAGGTCTCTATTCTGAGATATCAGCCGCCATATTGAAACGCGTTATAACTGAACAAAATTTTTTTTAACAGAATTATTAGACGTGACCTTCTTATCGTTGTTGCCCAATTTGGTTCTCTTGGCTTTAATAATTGATGTATGTTATTTTTGCAATTTGTTAATTTTGCTGGGGTATTTTTCAAGGTCATGAAGCTTTAAACTGCATCAAACTTTAAGGACCTAATTTGGCATACATGTTTAATAGTTTGGAGTACATTTGAAGTTGGTCTGACGAAACGTAGAATTGTTAAGATTTTTTTCAGAGAAAATGGCAAAAATCTTGTTTTTTGCTAACTTCATGGTCATTTAAGGTCCTATGACCTTGAAAGTAATTTTTTTGGAATCCTCGTCCTCGAATTATATGGAATCGAGTATAATCATTCCCCGGTTGCGAAAGTTGTATTTTTTATAATTTTTTGGCCGCCATCTTGAAAGATGTCGTCATATCCACCCCTTCTACAGGGATGCGAACAAAACATCCGGTAACACTTGATTGTGTGACTAAAGAGCTATCAATCCCACATAGTCACAAAACTCCTTTATAAAAAATCCCACGGGATAGAAATTATCGACTTATGCCCCTACACTAATTAGTGGAAATAAAAAAACTTTTTTTGACGATCCCAATAGCCTATGTATGGATGGCTAAAAAAGTAATGTGTATTTATATACAAATAACCTATTCATGTGGAAAACTTTTAAACAACGGCACGTAGTTTTAACGATAAGAAAGCAAAAAAACAATAAAATGTTATATTTCATCAAAAAAATGTACAATTAGGATTTAACTGTAGTACAAAAGTAATCTACATATTAGTTAAAAAAATAGTAGTTTTTACAACTAGTGGCTAAAATAGCGCTTTTTTTACAAGCGTTGGTTTAAATAACGAGCGCAGCGAGGTATTCAAAAATGCGAGTAAAAAAAACAAAGTTTAACCACGAGCTTTGAACACTGTTTTTTTTAATACCTATATCAAAAAGTCCAAGAAAAACAGAAAAATACTTTTAAATAAATCTTTTTTACACCCGTGATGAAAAAAAAAAAGGATTTTTTGCATGGGCAACCAAAAAAGACATGCTTTAGTTATCTGCTGACAGTTACTAAAATCATGTTTTTGATGAAGGTACAAAAAAAAAGTTTTGTTTTTTGATTAAATGTTAATTTCTACAATAGAAAAGTAAACCTGTTTGAATTAATAACACGTACGAAAATAAGGGCCAAAAGAATTATCGTTTTTTTTCTTATTGTTATTTGGTTCATCGAACTGCTGCTACAATACCATTTAACATCTATATTATTGGATAGACAAGAGAATTGTTCCATACAAGTATGAGAGTATCATTAAGATTCCAAGGATTTTGACTTTGGTGCCTAATTCATGTCTTTAATTTTTTTTAAATCATGTTCTCCAATAAATAATGGGCTATTTGCATAAAAGAATAGCAAATTGACTAATGATTTTCAGTCTCTAAATATGTGGTGTATTTTTTTTTTACTTTTAGAATAAAATTATTGACTTCATTCAGAGGTTCAAATACTTTAATAACTTAAATGTTCATTTAAAAAAATAATAATCTTGTTGTCTTTGTCCACCACCTGTGTTAGCAAAAAACAAGTTGGCAGTCATCTATTTTACATAATTTAGAATGATAATTAAGTCTGTAGTTCAATGAAAAAACTTTAGAAATTCCAAGACTTTATATTTGTTTTTAAAGGCATTTAATCTCTTTTTGATGTAAGACCTTTCTTATAGGCTATTATTGCAACTAATGGTTCGATTTTGATTTTTCTAATCATTCTGTAACGATTTTTTTTAAAACCAAGATAATGGCAACTTCACTTCTAATGATGTTTTGAGGGAGTGACAAAATATCTATCTTTTGAAACCGTCCGCCATCTTTAAATTTAAATTAACTCTAATAGGAAAATCTCAATATGTGGCAGTGGACTTTGAAAAAAATCAAATAAGGGAAAAAGGAAAATCTTCTGATCAGACCAGCGTTCCGCAGGGGTCCGTGTTAGGGCCAATTTTGGTCTTAATTTCTGTAAACGAAATAATAAACATTTTACCCAGCCAGATCTATTTAGTGACTTTTGCCGATGATAATCTCTGTATGATATCTCACGAATCTCCAGAGGTCCTATGATATCTCACGAATCTCCAGAGGTCCAACAGAAACTATGCAATGATGATCTACAAAGGCTGGTTGATTGTTGTAAATTTCACGATCTTTATCTAAATACAAACAACAGAATTAAAAATTAACAACAATGTGATTGGATTTGACAAAAGTGCAAAATTTTTGGAAGTATGTTTCGATGGTTTTTTGACATGAATACCACATAGTGAGAAACTTAGTTTGAAGATCAATCAAATATGCTTCCAATTTATAACGTTACGTAATGTATTAACATTAGAACAAATGCTACAATTGTATCATGCAAAAGTAGGTAATAAGCTATCTTAAGCTATTTGTTTCTGATACCTATCTACCTTAGCCTCTGATGTTTTATCTGCCAAAAAAAATAGTCAGAATTATACCAGGAAAATCGCCATCTCATTCGAGTAAAGTGTTTTTTGATAAGCAATTTTAAATGGTTTTAAATTACCATTATTTTTGAAAGAGTGTAATAATGTCAAGGTTTGAAAAGTCAAATTAAAATGTTTTTAATGTGTTTATACTCTGTGAATGACTTTTTTGAGATATAAATAAATAAAATAAAGAAATATTTATTCATTCATTCATTCATTCATTCA